>JASGAU010368936.1:0-16218 GCA_030220045.1 Australoheros facetus
TGTGTGTGTGTGTGTGTGTGTGTGTGTGTGTGTGTGTGTGTGTGTGTGTGTGTGTGTGTGTGTGTGTGTGTGTGTGTGTGTGTGTGTGAGAGAGAGATTGGGTGAAAGAAAGCTGTGGCAGAAAGTGTTTCGAGTGCTCAAATTGAGTAGAAAGTTGCTATATAAGCACTGTTCCATTTACCATTTACACTGAACCTTGGTATATATACTCATTTACAGAGAAAGGTCTGAAAGAGAGAAAATATCCAGTGAGTGAAAATGCCTTATTGATGTCAGAGGTCAAAGGAGAATGGCCAGGCTGCTTAAAGCTGATAGGAAGGCAACAGTAAATCAAATAACCACTCGTTACAACCAAGGAATGCAAAAGCGATTCTGTGAACATAGAACACACTGAGCCTTGAAGCAGATGGGCTACGGCAGCAGATGATCACACCAGTGTTGCCTCACTTCTTAAATCAATGCTCCAAATTTAATTACAGAAAAAAGCAAGTTTAAAAATCACCAAACTGACAGTTAAATGACAGTAATGCAATGCAAGTCGTCACTCATACATTCATCCATTGTCTGTGATGTGCACAATCACAGGGGGCCAGTGCATATCCCAGGTTGCACTGGGTGAGGACAGAGTACACTGTGCAGGGTTCCAGCTTATTACATGACTGACATAAACAGATAGAACTATTGACATCCACCTAAGGGTGCGTTATAATTGGCCACACTTAAAAACGAATATAACCCAGCCTGGAAATATACAGTCACCCAACATATCACATGAGCTTTGATCTTTTGGATGAGTTTGTTGGACAACTTTTCATTTTACCTCTCTGGATGTCCACTCCAGATATCCATTGTTCCCTACTTTCCACTCATTGGCTTCTGTCTCTATTCTACCTCAGTATCCTTTCCTTCTGAGATATGAGATATGAGTTGGCTTTTGAGAGCAGTTATTAAAGTGCACCATGCTATCCGTGGAGCTTTCAGTGTGGAAATAAAAGACGACGGGGAGATTTTCTTTAATCAGGACTGATAAGACTGATGCAGAACAGTATGTTTACCAACAAAGCAAAGTTTCAGGGTAATTTTATTAGAGAAAGACTATTTGCACATGTGTGGTGATGCAGAATCCATAAAGAAGCTGTCATCCTGCTTTGACTTTCTGATTTAATCAATTCAGGTTTCACAAGGAGGAGATATACAGGGAAGATTTACCCAATAATATCAAAGCCAGCACATCTTTCATTATTATGAAGGGTGTGTTAAAGGAAAGCTTTGAAATGTTTTATTTCTCTGATTGAAACCTTGCATTGTTTACATTTCCATGCTCTTAAAACTGTGAATTGGATCGTTAACATAAGTTTTACTTCAGATCATGGATTCTATATTAAAATGCATCAAACATTGCATCAAGCACTGAAAGATATTAACAAATTCCCTGAATTCTCTTTCACAGCAACATGTTTCCAGCCAACTTGGTCCAAGCTACATTTCAACAGGTAAGCTCAAGTGCTGAAAGCAAACATGGCTGTTATGCCTTATTCTTTAAGCTTAACAGCAATATCCCTTGATATTCTTTATTACCATACATTTCTTGTTTGAGTCCATGGGAGTCGCCGTGGGAGAGCGCAAACATAAATGAGCACATTTCAGTATCATGTAAGAACGTTTGAACGTTTCTGCAGATGTCACGTTCACTTGCTCTGTTTTGGTTTCAAGTATCGAACCCAGAGAGTCGCAGAACTCATCCCCAAACCGACAGTCGCTCAGCTCCTGGATGAGACAACCACGCGCAGGGTCTATATTTATGGCATCCAGGATGACAATGGCACTGACACCCAGAACTTCTCCCTGGATCTCACACCGCCTCCTGACGTCATCGTGAAAACATCTCCTGGCACCAGCGAAGGCATGAATGTACTGGGGATTGTCATATTCTCTGCAACCATGGGTAGGTGTTTGCCGCTAATGTCAACAGTACACATACATAAATACATATAATGCCTATACTGTGGCATAACTGAAGTTTAGTTAGCTTAAATTTAAACTGTGCTGTGCAGAGAACACAGAAATGTTTTCATTCTCATCAGTGAACACTATTGAAAACATCGTTGCAGATGTATGGGTGATAAATTATGCATGCTGCATAACTGTTGTTCGTTTGCCATCCAGGAATAATGCTGGGAAGAATGGGACCCAACGGAAGTGCTTTGGTCAACTTCTGCCAGAGTTTGAATGAGGCAGTTTTAAAGATTGTTGCCATTGTCATTTGGTAAGAGCAGAATTATAGCAGTATCGGGGTAGTTTTTAGTACCACTATGCTTGAGAACATAATGAGAAAAAACATTACTGGAAAGGTTTGTGTTTTCTCACCTTGTCCTTTCTACCTTGCCTCCTCCTTTCTATCTCTTGCAGGTATTTCCCCTTTGGTATCGTCTTCCTGGTGGCTGGAAAGATCTTAGAGATGGACGACCCTTCAGCTATGGGGAAGAAGTTGGGCTTTTACGCCATCACTGTGGTAATGGGCTTGGTGCTGCACGGCCTGTTCATCCTCCCGGCCATGTACTTCTTCATCACCAAGAAAAGCCCCATAGTTTACATCAGAGGCATTCTGCAGGCCCTGCTCATCTCCTTGGCCACCTCCTCCAGGTAAAATATATCAGTTTGTACACCTACAGGTCCTATTGTGTCATTATAAAGCTCAATGTAACAAAAATACAGCAAAAGCATCAAAATGTTCAATCCACAGAGAAACGCACACAGCCTGGATTTAAAGAACCTGTGCCACGCATGTACCGTAACCACTCATGTTCCTAATAGCTCTAACTGTAATCTTTCATGTGTATGTCCCAATACAGTAGAAAGCTCCTGTGGTATTAACACATTGTGCAGGTAATGTGGCTAAAATTACAAGTAGATTTGAGTATAAGCCAATAGGCCCGAGCTGTGTCAGAATTTTAATCCTGGGGGACTATTAGGCTTTTTGTCCCATATAAATTCAGCAAGCTTTTTTCTTAGCTTCATCTTATGGAACATATGTGAAAAATAAATGGTCATTAGGTAAGTAATTTTAGAAACAATAATGCCACTGCATAAAAGCAAGTCTCTTAAATACAAAAGTGCTAAATATATAATAGATTTTATATACAGTCACTCAAGCCTCTCATGAAGTCTCCCAGAAAAAGAAAGTAAAAGCTCTGAAAATTCACTGGTAATGTTCATGCAATCCATGTTAATCATGCAATCAGGATGTTTCCCAGAGAAATGAACAATGGTGACCACCAGTTAATGTTTATAAGCCTACATTTATAGTCAAGCAAAAACATCAACACCAAAGAGAGGGCCAAGGCTAAAGAAGAAATGCTTTTATGCTGTATTAGGAGTGTAAATGGAGGGAATGAAATGGATGTTTGTGGGTATTTTTATTTTTCTTTAAGTCTAACATCGTATTCCGCCTCAGGGTTTTCTCTAATGCTGTGTTTGCTGATAAATTTCTTTTCAACAACGCTGCAGCGTGTATCCTCTTAGTGTGTTTGCGGCATGTTGGTCCACAGGTCGATGCTGTAAAAGAATGTTTAGAATAGCCAGGATATCTTTTTGGTACTTGTCCTCACTGAAGCTAACGATAACAAACACACTGAGCAGTGGTCACATCAGGGGTTGTAAACTCATTAAGTCAAGCCAGGTTTATTGAATCTAACCTTGAGCAGTTTTGTATAAATTGAACGGTGCCTGCAGAGGTTGACCAAACACACAAAAAGACTATAGCTATAATCCTAAATACTTTGAATTTGAAAATAGATAAACCAGGTGAAAAGCAGCAGCAGTGTGTTTCTTAGATGTGAAGTGTACACTTATTATTTCAGCTACAGCTCTGGTGGTGTTCTGAGAAATTAAAGCTGTTTGCTGGCTGCAGGAAAAAAATAAAGAAAAAATAAAGCGAGAATTGAATTTTACTTCACTAACTCTTAGTGGTTCTTCAGGAAAGACAAAGACTTTATACTGTGTCTAAAGGGGGACTGAAGACCTGCTTACTGTGTCTGAGGTCCTTCCAGGAAGGAATGATGACGGTATTTTCCAAATAATTGATTGCCTGATTCCCATCAAATGCTTGGAGGATCTGTTCTGTTAGTTGTTGGTGTGTGTGCCACTGTGTCTAATTGAAAGGTAAAAAAGTAAATAAATCAAGTACTTGTATTATTACAGTCACATGTTTTAAATTTTCCCCAAGGTACACAGAAAAGGGGGCTACTTGCTTTATTAATGCTTTTGTTTTCTTGCTATAATTATTTTTCTCGATCTTTCCCTGCTGCAGCTCTGCCACTCTGCCTATCACCTTCAAGTGCCTCCTTGAGAACAACCATATCGACAGACGCATCATCCGCTTCGTGCTGCCGGTCGGGGCCACCATCAACATGGACGGTACCGCACTCTATGAGGCCGTGGCAGCCATCTTCATTGCCCAAGTGAACAATTACGAGCTAGACTTTGGGCAAATCATCACCATCAGGTAAGGAGCAGGCTCATGAAGCCGGACATGTGGTGGGATGTTTACTGAAGTGAAGTAAATGTGCGTCAGTCAGATGAAATCACTGTGGCTCCTTTTATTAAATATGAGCGTGGAGTGCCAAACCATTTTTTTAACAACTGCTTCTATAATTTCACTCGTGTTTATTTGGATGGTTAAAATAAATGTAGTGGAACAAAAGAAGAGATGGGATTTTACACATCGAGTTTAATCTAAATAATTACATAATGGCTCCCGAGGATCTGGAGAGGTTTTCTAAAGCCTTATGCATGGGTTTCAGATTTAATATTGTGTAGCAGGTAGTATACAACAAAGTAGAGTTTCCAAGGCATTTGCCTATATGTAGAAATCAGTGTATGGGACTCTCCTCTTTGCCTGAGACTAAAAGTTCAGGATAGCTCCAACTGCACAGATATCTTCTTTCATCAAACTTTAGCACCCCACCTTTATGAAGGTACCGTGCTAAATCATACCAGCCGTCAGCTAGTATGCTGATGTCTAATCAAAGGCAATAAAATCCATCACCACAGAAGCTTAACTACACACTGATCTACACCTTTATACTGATTTAATTTAAGTTGTATTTAAATGAAATCTTAGAAAAGTGAAATTTGCATTTGCTATCATTCAGAATTATAGAGTTTCCATTTTAGTGCCTGAGAATTAACTCTGTAAATGGGAGCCTGGCACTAAATTGGAGGACCTGTAGAGCTATTACAGAACTGCTTTCTTTGTTTTTTGCCTTAATATAATTCAAAGTCTTGTCAAGAAGTTGAATTTCCCAAAAGAAAAACAGGATTTTAACAAATATATGTTACCTTCGGCAACCCTTTGGCATGTTTTTCCCCGACTGCAACAACTCCAAGATATAAATATCTCTCTCCAAAGTGTGACAGTTTAAACAAATTTTATGTGGGTCAAAAAGGAACAGCAGGCATGTTTGTGGCATTTTGACTGCAACATGTGAATAATAACGTCACACATTCAGTTTAATTCTGAATTAATAAAAATATTATGGGATTTACTAGATACACATATATGTAAATGTCACACGGATTACGCCTCATGTGAGCTTCTTAGTCTGATCTGATTTCTGCTAAATCAGTCTGGAAGCCCTGGGGAAAGAAAAACAGACAGAAAAAATATTGACAGGCCTCATTTACCAACACCGCAACTCCATAATAATCATCCAAAAGTTAACCAAACACCCCCCAGGCTAAGGGAAGCGTCCTGTCCCTCCTCTGAATTGATGTCCTACTGTAATAATGTTAAGAGCGGACCTCTTCATGGCTGCAGTCTGTGCACACTCCCTCATAATCCCTTGGCGGTAAAACCCATATGACCTGTATTACTCAGCTCCCTTGTCACGGAGAATTATAATTCCCCCCGCCTCCCGCATCCTGTTCCCGTGCCGTTTGGCTACTGACCACGAAGCTGCTCCATCTGCATGCTAGCCCAACCTGAACTCCTCCACAAGGTTGGACAAAACCATCACCGTCCCTAAATATCTAATTCTCTCTCCACAGTAGAGGATAAGGTATTCTGAAACTTTACATAACTAAAATACAGTACATAGTTCTGCAATTAAGATTGTTATATAATGTATAATTTGGTTGGATTAGCAGCATAGCAGCATTTTAATGTTGCAGTTGGTTGTAGAAGAGACAGATTTTACCATTTTTCATAGATACAACCCTAAAACTGCAGATGAGACACAAGTAAACAAAATAATTGAGCAGAAGAAATGGATGGGTCACCCGTGGTACTCCTTCTACAGTCCCATGGGTCCCCTAGCAAAGGTGATAGAGTATTTGTAGGACTGTGGTAGGAAATATACTCTCTGTAGTTTAAAAGAGTAATCACTTTTTGTCTTTGCAAAATAAAAAAAATGCTAGCACACTCAGCATGCCCAGCTACATTCTTACTGGGAGCATATACGCCCTTCAAATAGAACTTGTGACCTTGAGATCACGACACAGGAAGTCATGTACACGTGAACTGAGTTTTCTATTCAGTTTGGTTCAACCATAGACTATGAAAAAGATGAGCGTAGCCACTGTGACATCAGCCACTGATTTTCAAGCCATAACGTAACTGTTTTGTTGCCACCATGTCGGTTTCTTGGAGCCAAAAGTTGAACACAAACTTTCTGAATGATACCAAACACTTCAAAGATGATTGTAAAACCAGATAACTGCATTTAATACTCCAAAAGTTTGGTTCTCTGAGTCCGATTAGCAGATGTGAGGTCTGGCAGAAACCGGTGTGCCTGGCTGGGACACCTGTCATTCAGAGTTGTTACACAGCAGGAAACTATTCATAGAAGCCAAAACCACTTTGTGCCAGGCTGTAAACATGCATTTTAATGAGTCTGTGGGAACTGATTCATCCTACTACTAACTGTTTTTCATGTTAATGGAATACAGATGTGGCAAACACATTTTTCAGGTTCCCTAAGCTAACAAGCGTTAGTTAGTTAGGACTGTAACATAACAAAAATATGGGAATTTCACTCAGAAAAACTGATGTGCAGACTTTTTGGATCATCTACTGGCACAAAATGATCAAAGAGCAAGCTATGATATTAGTTTGTTTAATTTAATGAAAAATGCTCATCAAAGTCATCAGCACTGCAAACAGCAATACAATGACATAAATTAGCTAAGGTGTAGCTGGTGGCTGCTTGCAGGCAGCTACAGATTGCTAGCATCCACCTGACAATCAAGACACCCACACTCCCTCCTGTACAGTTCACGTGCAACCCCTGTGCACTTCACTTGAATAGGAATTAGCTATAAAGAGCAAAGCCATGTTGGTACCAGGCTGTTTATCTGCTCTAAAGTTGGGTACATTAGTTGGGTCCGTTGGAATTGACTCACTTTGGAGGCAGCCTCAAGGATCCTCAAGTGCTTGTTCACACTTCCACTCTGGCTTCATTTCTAAGCCTGAGAGGATTCAGCTTGACTCCTACAAGTTGTATCATAAAAAATAATAGAAAAATGTAATGGAAAAATACTAACCATTTTAGGGATCTCATTTAAAGTGATTCAGCTGAAAGCAAAAAACAAAGTCAGCTGGAGGTGGAAGTAATTTTCTGAGAACTTGCTCATACTGTGTAGCTATATAATGTGCTTGGACAGTGTTTATTTCATCTAGTCAAATCAAAAGCTAGAGAAGAGGAGCCTACTTTTGTCTACATCTGAAAACAAGGACCCAGTGTTTACAGAAGTCCTTGATATTTTTCCATGTGTCGACGATGAGCAAATGCTGTTTAACGAGAGTGAGGCCTATTTAAATTCACTTACCAATTACACCAAACAATATACCAATCTTGAATTATATAGGTAACAAATTTGCAGGGTAAATGTGTTTTGTGTATAAAATCTCATTCTCCAAAAACTGCTGCTGCCAAGTAAATGTGGACGAGTAATTAGAGCCACAGTGTGTTGCGCTCTGTAGTGGAGAAGAAGCAGAAACTCTCAAAGTAGCTTCAGAATTATACTTACCCACTGTCCCCACATCCACTTTATCTTTTTCATGGCTGCAGTTTCACAGCTCACAAACAAACCTGCACCTTCATTTCGGGGAGGTTATATATGAGGATGTGTTCCTTTACATCCTGTGAAGATAAATGTACCCGGCTTCTCTCTCTGTCCTCTCAGCATCACTGCCACGGCCGCCAGCATCGGTGCAGCTGGAATCCCACAGGCTGGACTTGTTACCATGGTGATCGTGCTGACCTCTGTGGGTTTGCCCACCGATGACATCACTCTCATCATTGCTGTTGACTGGGCTTTGTAAGTAAAGGTTAATTCTTCCACTAATTGCAGTCACAGTTTCAGGAAATGGTCAAGATATTTAGCTAAAAACCAGTAACTCTTAGAGTGTTGAACAGAGATTGAATAAAGAAAAAGTCAGTCACATATTAGGCTGATAGAGGCTCCATAAACCACAATGGGCCTTCAACTCTGTAAAGTAATATACAGTGATTATGAGTAACACTTGTTTTCCCCAGTCTTCATCAGTCTTCACTGTGAATAACTTCTGACTTTGTCATCCAGGGATCGATTCAGGACCATGGTTAATGTGATGGGCGACGCTCTGGCCACAGGAATCATGGCTCATATCTGCAGAAAGGATTTTGTCAAAGAGGGAGAGCAGGTGAGAACATTCAGGGCTAGATCAATGCACCTTGATGCTGCAAGCAATCCCTTCATTGTTCAAGATTTCCTCGACCTAGCTGCGGCCACATTTTTCTTTATCTGAAAGACAGACAGAAAATAGAATGTGAAAATATTTCCATTTGTGGAGACTTAAAGCTCCCAAATCAGTGCAACAGATTTACCCTTTATTGACTTTCTTGCTGAAAGTTAGATGAAAAAATAGATGTTATAAGCCACAGTGGTTAAGTATTGACCCTGCATAGCTTTTGCTTAGCAGAAAGATTAGAAGCAGGGCAAAAGAGACTGCACAACCACAAAAACAAAACACAACTTGTATTTGTGATTTGTTGGCCATTTCCACTTCCTTATAGTCTATTTGCTAATATAAGCAAAATAAATCAGAGCTTTAGCAAAGAGAGAGCTAAGAGAGAGATATGACTCAGCCTATTTATTAGCAATGTATTAACATTATGAACAAATCATTTATCATGGATGAACCCATGTTAGATAACCACAGTATTTTATCCTAATAATAGGCTAAAATATGTACTTAATGTATTTGCCGTCAATAACGGCAACCAATGGGGTACGAGGCACATTATTATTCTGATAATGGTGAGCAGCAGAAGAAGCAGCAAGAAAATTAATTTGAGTGTTACAGTCAGTTCTGTCGTAGTTTGGCCATGTTAACCTTTCCTCAGAAGCCGTGTATGTCTTTATTCACTAGCGTTTCGTGCAATACTGTGCAAAACTCTTGAGCCACCCCTCTTTTAAAAAAATATTTTTCTAGAAAAATGGGAAATAGGTGCAGAGATTTATGGAAACATGTGCAAACACACATGGAAATACCGTTTATTAAGCAAAGGCAGAGTTTGTACAATTCTAATGAGCAAGAGAGTCAATATATTTGGTGTGAGCACCTTTATTCTTCAGCACAGCCTGAACTCTCTGAGGCAGCTTTCTTGTCATTTCTTTCAGTACAGGACATTCAATGCTCTTCTTTGGATGTTGGCTGCCTTTTGTTCCATTCTCTACAAATATGATCCCACATTGCTTCAATAATGTTGAGGTCTGGGATCTGGGGAGGTCAATCCATGACTGGCAGTGTTCCATTGTGTGTTTTTCTATCCATCTATGCTTCTACTGCATTGACAGTGTGTTTGGGATCGTTGTCATCCTGAAAAATGAAGCCATTGCCAATCAGATTCTTTCTAGACTTCTTCTTTCAACTACTTGCTTTAGGATTTGCCAGATCATCTCCCTCCATCTCACCCTATCCTAGCATCCTCTTCTGTCACACAAACATTCTGCATTTCCTTCTTCACTGCACTGGTGAATCTTCTCTGTGGTCTTCCTCTTTTCCTCCTGCCTGGCAGCTCCATGTCCAACATCCTTTGTCCAATGGTAAATGGACTGGTTCTTATATAGCACTTTTCTACTCTACCTGAGCACTCAAAGTGCATGATTTCATTCACCCATTCACACCCATTCATACAAGTGCTTTTTTCCAGACCTAAGGGCTTTCTATCATTCACACACATTTACTCTCCAATGAACACATCATAAAGCAACTTGGGGTTCAGTATCTTGTGCAAGGATATTTTGGCATGCAGACTGGAGCAGCCAAGGATCAAACTACCAACCTTCAGCTACAGCCACCCAGTATATCCACTGTCTCCCTTCTGCACATGTCAGCCTTGCCTTTCTGTCTCCAAACCACTCAACCTGAGCTGTTCCTCTGATGTGCTCATTTCTAATCCATTCTGGTCACTTCCAATGGAAATCTTAACATCTTCAACTCTGATACCTCCAGATTGGCCTCTTCTATTTTTGTCAGGTCCACCATCTCCAAACCATACATCACACTTCTTCTCCAATCCTCAGGCATCCTCTCACTCTCCAGGATTGTGTAAAACAATCTGGTTAAAAAGTTCACTGCCCTCTCTCCTAGATATCTCCATACCTCCACAGGTATGTCATCTGGACCAACCTTTCTCCTCTTAGCGGCCCTGACTTCCTCCTTACTAATCCTCTGCACTTCCTGATTCAATAAATGTCCTCGATCTGTCCTCATCTCGCTCTCATTATTTTTCCTTCATCAGCTCCTCAAAGTACTCCTTCAATCTTCTCAACACACTTGCTTCACCTGTTAGCACATTTCCATCGCTATCCTTAATCACCCTAACCTGCTGCACCTCTTTTCCAGCACAATCTCTCTGCCTTGCTAATCGATACAGGCCCTTTTCTCCTTCCTTGATGTCCAGCCTCAAATACAACTCACTCGGTCTTTATCTGTTCCTTTGCCACCTCACAGCCATTTGCATCCTTTATGCAAAATCCATACCTGCCCAGTGCCTCCTTATCACCTCTCTTCCATTCACTTACATGTCCATTGAAGTCTGTTCCAATTACCACTCTGCACTCGACCACCTCATCCAACTTATTCCCTTCCACCTGGTCTCCTTCACGCCACAATATACAATATATTGCCAAAGGTATTCAGCCACTTCACTAACCCATCCAAATCATTAAATTCAGGGGTTTCAATCATTTTCACCCATTCTTTATGTAAAAACATTTTAATATTTCAGTTGAAATATAGCTGTTTATAACAGCTTTGAAAAAATGGCAGCATTTGAGACCTGGATATCTTGGGAAAAGTATCATTATTTCTGTTTTCAACCTTTAATTACAGGCAAGATTTTTTTTTTTTTTTGTCTTTGGTGATTTTGATCAGTGGAGTCTTTATGCTGCATGTGAAATGGCTACACACAGTACCTCCCTTGCTTTTCTCCATCCTATCAGCCAGTGCTCTCCCTTTAACAGTCATAGTCCCTACATTTAAAGTCCCTACATTCACATCCAGGTGGCAGAGCTGAAAATGTTAGGATTTTAAATGAGAGTGACCAGAATGGATAGGATTAGAAATTAGTATATCAGAGGGGCAGCTCAGGTTGAGCCTTTTGGAGACAAAGTTAGAGTGGCAAGGCTGAGATGAAAGATCCATGGATGTAGTGAAGGAAGATATTCAGAGGGATGGTCCAACAGGGTAGACTACAAGAGATAGGGTGAGATGGAGGCAGATGGTCCACTGATGTGACCCCTACAGGGAGCAGCAGAAAGAAGAAAACCCCTCACTGCCACTCTCCTGCCTTTCCTTCTCTCTTTCTGCTTCTGAACATGCCTTCAAGCTCTTCTCTTCCTTTGTCAGAGGCAGTCATTGTTAACACGGGCCTCGACCAATCCAGTGCAGAACTCTCATTCTTGTTTATCTGCATGTTTGATTTGATAAATATTTTACACCAGATGCCCTTCCTGATGCAGTTCTCCCCATTTACCCAGGCTTGGGACTGGCACTGGAAGTACACTGGCTTGTGGCCTCCCCTTGGTTAGGTTACCAGAAAGTATTTCATGGTGGCTCAAACCATGACTGAGTCTCCACCATGTTTTACAGATGGCTGTAAACACTCACAGTTGTATCTCTCTCCTGACCTTCTCCATACAAAGATTTCAAATTTTAAACTAAAGGAACACTTTGAACAACCATCAGATCTCAATGGGGGGAAAATGATGCTACATTGATATGGGCTAGGTTCTTGAGACTGTGCTGGGAGACACAGCAAACCTCCTGGTAGTGACACACATTTCCGTGCCACCCTGGAGGAGTTGGACTACCTGTTCAACCTCTGTAGGGTCCAGATATCAAACAGCAGGTGTTGTGTCATTGTTGCCGCTCTAGTGCACCTGTTGTTAATTTCATTAACACCAAGGCAGCTGAAAGGTATTAACTCCCTCTGCTACTTAACTGACCAGATCCGACATTTAACTGACTGTACTGTACTCTGTACTCTGATTAAAAGGTGTTTTTCAAGCAGTGTTATCCTTGGCATTTTGTGCAAATTCAACTAAAGAAACAAGAAAAAATTATGTGTTTTTGCAACAGGCTGCTAGTGACAAAGTGCAACATTGATTCATCCCTTGAGTTAAGGACCTTATTTATGCCTAAATGATCCATAGGTTAGTGTTAGGTGACTTAACAAAATAAGACATTCCTCTGAAAACTGACCAGGTATTAGGATTTGACTGAAAATGAGTGAAAAAGCAGTCAATGTCCAAAAAAAAAAACCACATTTGAAAGATCTTCAGAAAGCCTGAAGAACCATTCAAGACCAATTAGAAAAAAAAAAGAAAGAAAAAAAAAAAGGTCTGGAAACTAAATACAATGAAATAAGGGGTGGCATAAGACTTTTGCACAGTACTGTATGCACTGCCTTATAGGAACTGCAGTCACTCAGTATGTAGAGTGCATTGTTCACTAATCAAAACAGTTCAGTCCCTGGCTCCTCTGAGACCTTGCGCCCTAAATTCCCCCTACTATTATCAGCTGGTGTGTGAGAATGGGTGAATTTGACTTGAACTGTAAATAAGTCAATGAAACCAGAAAATCCTGGTATGTTGCATTAATCTCAGTGCATTAACAATTTTAAGATCTGTCTCTAGGTCAGATTTTTGGCTCTTGTGAACGTTGCCTGTTTATTGAATGATTCTGACACTTTTTTTCATTCTCGTGCCCATTAGGTGCCTCTTATATGTGAGACTAAACCCATGATAAGCATTCAGCAGATGATGAACTACCAGAACCAGAAGAATGGCTGCTACCAGCCACCTCCACCAGGCAGCAAGCAGGACCACGTTTCCCCGGACGTGGCTCGCCTGATCCAGCTAGAGGAGGGGATTCGACCTGTTGAGAAGAAGAAGCATGCTCACGCCTCTCATCACAAGAGAGAGCACAGGGACAAGGACCATTGTTCCATTGACATGAACGGACTGGAGACCAATGTGTAAAAAAACTGGCCACTCTGTCAGGGTCTACCAGCACATCCGTGGATGCAAAACCAGCAGGAGAGGATGATACATTAAAGGACCGAGGTGACCAAGTATACATGCTTTTCCCCTCTAATGAGAGCAGCTGTGAGTAGATGTATGCAGAGGGGGGAAAAAAGACTGATTTTCTACATAACTGAAATAATGACCCACATTTGATTGTTTATGTTTGTGTGCATACATATTTATCAGATATATATACATTTATTGGGTAGCATCAGTGGCAGTGTGCTACTCTGGAGGACCTTAAAGGACTGCATATGGAGAACACAACAGCCAATATCACGTATAATTAAAGGCACCTTTTCCTCTGTGGACTGCAGGCAAAACAAACGGATATCAGCTTATATCACTTTTTATTCTTTCTGATCTGGTTTGTGTTTAGCACAATATTGCTTTTGGTTTTTTACATTTCTCTTTTTTTTGTCATTGTGTTGTTCGTGATTAACTCGGGCAAAAAGTTAGAAGGCATTCGACTATGTTTCCTCTGGGTGTCCTGTGAGGGGTGCTTTGGAATTATGGGATATCGGGTCTATTGCTGTGGGCTTTCTAGCCCCTGTACAGCTGTAATGAGAGCTTGGTTCACATTACCAGCAGTTAGACTCGTTCCCAGTGGGTGTTAGACTTTGTCAGCGATTCAGGTCATCATTTTTATGGACAGGGTGTTGGGGTCGGTGGCCTCAGGATCTCGTTTCTGGTTTTCATAGATGATAACAGATGATGTGGTTTTGTTGGCCATGACCTCCAGCATGCACTAGGGCAGGTCACAGCTGAGCGTGAAGCAGCTGGAATTAGAATTATCATCTCCAATCTAAGGCCATGGCACTCAGATGGAAAAGGGTGGCGTGCCCACTCTGGGCTAGGATGAGTTGCTGCCCCAAGTGGAGGAGTTTAAATATCTTTTTTTGTTCACAAGTGAGGGGAGAGTGGCGCATGAGATTGGCAGCGGAATTGGGGCTGCATCAGCAGTGTTGCGGCTGCTGTGCTGGTGTCATGTAGATGGAGCTGAGCGTAAAAGTGAATCTATTGATTTACTGGTTGAGCTACATCCCTACCCTCACCCATGGCCACAGGCTTTGAGTAGTGACAAAAGAATGAGACTGTGAATAGAAGCGGTGGAAATGAGCTTCCTGCAATTAACTCATTCATTTAGGAGAGAGACTCACAATAGAGCCACTACTCCTCCTCCACCCTGAAACAAGGCAGTTGAGGTGGTTTGGGTATCTGATTAGGATACCTCCTAAGTGAGGTGCTTTGGGCATGTCCTACTGGAGGAGGGGAGGCCCTGGAGATGGCCCAAGACACACTGGAGAAATTATGTATCTCTCCGGAAGAGCTGGAAGAGGTAGAAGAGGTGGATGAGAGAGGGAGGTCTTGGTGTCTCTGCTTAGGCTGCTGCCCCTGCGACAAAGAGCAGAAAATGTCTCTTTGGAGGTTATAAATACCCACAAAAACACTGTGATTCTTTCCACTTTCCCACATTTTCTCAGCAGCACCTTTCCTTACACCACTCTTCTCTGCCTTGTTGTCCTGAGTGGGTGGGTCCTCATACCTCATACCTGCAGTGCTGTGCATTCAAGGTCGAATGATGATGGAGATCACACTAAAAATAAAAATGAGTCTTTGTCCTTGTGTTGAAATCATGTCACATTGTCTTTGCACCCCACTGTATTCCCTCTTTGCCTTAAACAACCAAAGGAGAAGCAACCAGGACCGGCACGATACTGATGTATGCTGAAACAGCTGAGACAAATCAACACAAATTAACAGTTTATACTCATAAGCTTTCTTCATATATATGTGATATATGCTGTACATGTATGTATTTAAAGTTTTTAAAAAATGTAGATTCCACTATCATGTTAATATGTTGCAGAGGGTGCCATTCTGTATTTGTTTTAAAGAAACATTTCAGTGTAGTCTGACATTTATCAAGTGTACCAACTCTGTAAAATGGAAAGGAAATGGGAAAAAATATATCCAAAAATTTGACATTCGATAGTGCTTGATTTATTTATTAATAGTTTGGGGGGTGTGAGGTATTTTGGATTTGCTGTATAGGACTGCTAAAAAAAAAAAATTCAGGTACTTCAAGGACTGAAAACTACGAAGGAGTATTAGTGCCACATTGAGAAAAAAAATTATTTGTGCATTTAGAGAATAAAGTCAAAATTTCGAGAATAAAGTCGAAAATCTATTTAGAGAATAAAGTCAAAATTTCGAAAAAAAAAAAGTTGAAATACTGTTTCGAGAATAAAGTCAAAATTTCGAGAAAGTCGTAATTTCGAGAAAAAAGTCAAACTACTATTTTGAGAAAAAAGTCGAAATGTTCAGATTTAAGTCGTTTCAAGTCAAACACCTGCCACGCCACGTCTGTTATAACCTCCAGATTGTCTTGTATTATGAGTTAGCGAATCTATACTATCAGTTTTAGTAACAAGGAATTTATTTCTCTTTTAGTACACAAACACAGTGTAGTGATGACTATGAGGATGGTAATGAGATGTGCAGAAAGCTGCATCGGCTCAGAAGGAAACCCACACAAAATAGCAATGGTTAGATGCAAGGATTTTGATGATTGCACCTTCGTGCAGTACAGAGGGGATTTGCAGAATCACAAGTCACAATAAGGGGCTCGCCACACGGGGA
>JASGAU010368939.1:0-12744 GCA_030220045.1 Australoheros facetus
TATATATACTCAGAATCCACAGTAGCCTCTTTTAGTGTAATTGTATTATGTAATATGTATTATTAGTGTATTATTATTATTACTGAATTATTATTGTAGATAGCAGTATTTTAGATAGCAATAGCTGGTTCATGTTGAGGTAATTTTACTGTTGGGTTGTTTACAGCACGTGGTATTATAGATAGTATTTTAGAACTTTTTCTTTTTCTTCTGCAGTAACTGCAAAGCAGCTAAATAACCCTGTTTGGTAAATGTAATAAAAAGTAGTCAAATTAGTATAAAATGCTTAATCTAATTTATACATCTAAAAAGGTGCGGGTGCAGTGGTATAATATTAGTATAAAATAAAATAAAAGAGGGGTGAAATGAGCTTTATAGTCCTTCACCTATGTAACTTCTTCATTGTACCTGTGAGAACTGAGAAGAAAGGATATTTAAAGAAGCAAATGGTCTCTCCAAGACCGAGGATGACTTGGGTTGGGATGGTTATAACTTAATTGTCCTCTTGCCCTCATGCCCTCACTCATTCTTCTCATCTCTTTGTCTCTGACCAGTAGCACTGAGCAGGGCTCCAGAAGTCAGAAGTCATAGGTCCCATAACAGAGACAGCATATCATCAGATGGGGTATCAGCACCTCCAGGGCCTCAGTGTGCCAGCAATTGTCTCTGGTCTGGATTAGTTTTTGTATCTAGTTACAGACTTTTATTCCTGTGGAGTCAAGTTCAGCATGGCACTGAGGGCCAGCAGTGCTGCTGAGAGCCCAGTGATTTATGTGTTGCTGAGTGAGAGCAGCAGGTTCAAGTCAGAGGTCTCTGGGCAGGATAGCTGCCTTATATGTTTGTGTGCGTGTGTTAGGGTGTGTGTGAGAGAAAGTGTGTACTAGTCACAGCCTCTCTCTATAAACACGAATGTGTGTGTATCTGTGAGAAGCTGCATGAGGGCCAGTCCAAAGCTCTCGGCAGGGTGCCCTAGTCTATTTGGCTTGGAGTGGCTCCATTCGTTTGACTGTAGGCATGCCTGGAAGGGTTTTGGTGCTGTAAAAATAATGACTAGTGCTGAGGGGCGGGGTCATGTGTTTATGAGCTGTGCTGATTGGTTGAAGAGAGACACTGAATGAGGAGTTTTGATGGCAGAGTAACTTTGAGAAATTTGGAGAAAAATTATGCAATCATTTGTTCTGGCACTTTTAAAATCACCAACCCGGATGGCTAGCATGTGACATATTCACGCAAAAGTGGAAGAATGCATATGCCCTCCAAGGCCCTGTGATTTAAATACTTAAGCACACAAGTGAGGTCACTACCTCCTGTTAAGGTTTCTGCATTTTTTCTCTGAACATTTAGTGATTGTTTATTAAAAACAGCAGCAATCTGGTCTGCATGTTTTGATTTTAATTAGACCTGAAAACAGCTGACATTTTCCCACCATATAATGATACTGGAAACATCTAAAGAGTGTTTATGTTTATTTTTGATTTATTCCTGGAAAAAATAAATACCAAGTCTTTTTTTGTGTGATACTGGTGATATTTAGCACATCTGACTTGCATTTTTCTTTATGAGATCCTAGCTAAGTTTCCAGCTTCTTTTACCTAATACATTTCTTTCTTCCATGTGTTCTTTTTCCCCCAAAAAACTTTAAATGTAAGAAAAGTTATACAATTTAAACACAAATTGAACAGAGCAACCTGTTGCAACCATACCAAGAATCAGCTAAAATCTAGTTAACACAGTTTGGGTGCAAGCAGTCTTCATCCACTCACATCCATATCCATATTCCTTTGAAATATGATGTCCTAAAAATGCAGCCGTATTTATTCTCGATGGTCTGTTTTGGATCCCTAGGATATTTGAAAATGGGGCATCTGTCCGCTGGACTGGTTAGCCATCTGGATAAAATGGGACAGGGAGAAGATGTTAATGCACTTCATGATGAGAAAGGAGGATGACACCTTTGACCTTCCCTAGCCTTTGACCTCTGGAGCCAATACGAAGCCACTGATGCTATGGGTTTCCTATATCCAGCATATGCTGGCCAAGCCGATTCCCGATAAAAAATTTCTTCAATTGCCACACACATTTTATATAGCCACTCTCCCCTGTTGTAAACAGCCAGGCTGTAAGAAAATAGATATTTACCTCACAGGCTTTCTATTTGATTGGAGAGAGAGAAATTGACATTCATATTGGATATGTTGCTTTCTTATTTCCACAAATGCTAATGGAGAACTGGTTGTAGGTACCTCAACAATGTCTATATGTCACATAGAGGTTGAGCTGGGATATGTCTGTGTATCCCACAGTAGTTTAACCATTCCCTTACATGTGTTGAGGGTGCATGAACAACCAGCAAAGACTGAGTGTGCACATTTTGCCAACTCACCACAGTTTCGGTTTCGTGTCACAGAAGCTCGCATCCACTGCTATGTAAGAAGAGCTGTCCCTAAATCACAGCTGTATTTCCAGGAACCACCACTAGAGTGAGAGAAAGAAAATCTCCTGTGCTTCCCCCTTTATGGCTGTGACAGTAGTCAGTACATTGACATTTATATAGTGTTTCCTTTGGGGTGCAGCTCAAGATCACAAGTTGGCCAGAATCCAGAGATTGCAGCTGAGAGAAGTATGAAGGTGGAGGGTTGATCCCTTATGTGTGAAGCCATGGTATCTGAGACCTTATCAATAATAGCCCACGGGTAATGACAGATTACTTTCCCATGTTGCAATTTAATTAGAATTAGAATGATTAGGATGCACATCACCCCTATCTATCTATCTATCTATCTATCTATCTATCTATCTATCTATCTATCTATCTATCTATCTATCTATCTATCTATCTATCTATCTATCTATCTATCTATCTCTTGAATACATAGATAAGTATTAATAATAAAAAAAAACTAACTAATTAAAAAAGCTATGATGCACAAATGAATTAAATATATTTTGCCAAATTATTTTTAAATGAAGCATTTATGCTTTGGAAAGCACACATTTCTTAGTACACCTCAGATGGTTCACTGGAGAACATTTGGTTTATCCTCCTGGCTTCTATTTCTTTGGTGTACCCTCTAGTGGCAGGGGAACAATCTGAGAACAACATGGAAGCTCCTGTCAGGAATCATAGTGGGTAAGATGAACAGGCACGTGGCTCAATACATGAGTGGGGCCCAGAAAGGAATTGGCAGTAACAACAGAGGAGCAAAAAGACTTGCTACTGGTAGATAGAGCAGTCACTTGAGATTGTAAGACCAGACTGACCAACCTGTGCACTGCCTGGATTGATTACAAGAAAGGCTATGACTGAATGTCCCAAGCATGGATCCTGGAATGCCTATAGCTGTACAAGATCCACAGGAGCATTCATCAGAAATTCTGTGGGGATGTGGAAAACAACACTAGGGCCCAACTTCAAGCCAATTGCACAAGTCAACATCAAGTGAGGGACTTACCAAGGAGATGCTTGGTCCCCACAGCTGTTCTGCATAGGCTTGAACCCCCTCAGCCAGATCATTAAAGAGACTGGTTATGGATACTGACTACGGAATCATCCACCTCCTCTACATGGATAACACAAGCTGTATGCCAGGAGCGCACGAGACATTGATTCACTAATGTATTTCGTACAGTTTCATTCAGACTGAAGAAGTGTGGTCAGATGGTAACAAAGAGAGGGAATGTAATCAGAACTGAGGGGATTACACTACCAGAAGGCAACATTGCAGATACTGAGGACAGCTATAAGTACCTTGGAATCCCACAGGCAAATAGGAACCATGAAGAGGCTGCTAGGAAAGCTGCAACTGCCAAGTACCTGCAGAGAACAAGGCAAGTCCTGAGGAGTCAGCTGAATGGAAAGAACAAGATTCTACACCCTGCCAGTTATCAGATACCCTGCTGGGATAAAAAGCTGTCCAAATCAGGAGCTAGAAGCCACTGATATAAAGCGAGGCAAGCTCCTTAACATGCATGGAGGGTTCCATCTCAAATTTGGCACAATGAGAAGGTACGCTAAGCGGAAGGAAGGAGGCCAGGGACTACTGAGTGTCAGAACCACTATCCTGGATAAAACAACAAAGACCCATGAATACATCAGGAAGATGGCCGCAACTGATTATGTGCTTAGTGAATACCTCAGGCAGCAGAAATCCTAGAAAAAAGAGGAGACAGAATAGGAACCATCAAGGAAGGACAGGCCTCCGCACAGCAGATAGAAGAAGCGGCTGATACTGAAAAATCCTACCAATGGCTGGACAAAGCTGGGCTGAAAGACAGAGCAGAGGCATTAATCATGGCAGCACAGTGTTCCTGTGTTCTAAGCACAAGATTGATAGAGGCTGGGGTGTACCACACAAGGCAAAGACACTCATCCATGTCAGCATGAAATTTTCCAAAATGTCTTGGTATGCTGAAGCATTAAGAGTTCCTTTCACTGGAACTAAGGGGCTGAGCCAACTCCTGAAAAACAACCCCACATCATAATCCCCCTCGCCACCAAACTTTACACTTGGCACAATGCAGTCAGACAAGTACCGTTCTCCTGGCAACCGCCAAACCCAGACTCATCCATCCGGGATGGGACGTGTGATTCGTCACTCCAAAGAACACATCTCCACTGCTCTAGAGTCCGGTTGCGGTGTGCTTTACACCACTGCAACCAACGCATTGCAATGTGCTTGGTGATGTAAGGCTTGGATAATGCTGCTTGGCCATGGAAACCCATTGAATTGAATTCAATTCAATTCAATTCAATTCAATTCAATTCAATTTTATTTATATAGCGCCAAATCACAACAAACATTCCATGAAGCTCTCTACGCACTGTTCTTGAGCTAATCTGAAGGCCACATGACATTTGGAGGTCTGTAGCGATTGACTGCAGAAAGTTGGTGACCTCTGTGTACTATGCACCTCAGTATTTGCTGACCCTGCTCTGTGATTTTATGTGGTCTACCACTTAGTGGCTGAGTTGTTGTCATTCCCAATTGCTTTAACTTTGTTATAATACCACTAACAGCTGACAGTGGAAAGTTTAGTAGTGATGCAATTTCACGACTGGACTTGTTGCACAGGTGGCATCCTATTATGGTACTTTGTTGGAATATACTGAACTCCTGAGAGTGACCCATTCTTTCACAAATTCTCATAAGCATGCTCAGGTGCTTGGCTTTATACACCTGTGGCCATAGAAGTGATTGTAACACCTGAATTCAATGATTTGGATGGGTGAGTGAATGATTTTGGCAATATGGTGTATGTGCTTCTTTCACATACTCCCATGCTCTGTTATTTAAAAGGGGTTGCCACAGTGGGTAGATTTGATTTATTTTGATTTGACACAGATTTTTATGCCAGATGCCCTTCCTGACATCCCAGTAATCTGTGTCCTTCTGGGCTTGAACCAGTGAGCCTTTGTTCGGCAAAGGTGTTACTACACAATGGAGCCTCCCCCAATATACACAGTACAGAAATAAAAGAGTGCTACATAAATTTATGGGTGAATGTGCTTGTGCTTTAAAGTGTATTCAACTGTTGATTAGAATAGAAAAAGTACTATAAAAATGCAGTCTTTAATTTTGATTGTGCTTAAATTAAAGTCACATGCACAGAGATGAAATAAATGGTACCTGTCAATCAACAACATGTGCATCTTCATTTCCTTCACAGTCATACATAGTCATACAACTGATAGGTGGCTGCTCAAGATTCATTTCCAGTCATCTGGCCAGTCCTGTGCGCTAAACATTGACCTTGTGACCTCTGCTCATGACCCCTGACCTGTGATGTTGACCCCTTGTATAGGGGGATGGGTCTCTTATATATCTCGACTGGTCGTCTCCATTGACTACCTGCCAGGCACCTGCTCTGAGAAATGAAGCCAAGGCGAATGCCTCTCTTGGGAGTCTTTTGGGCTCACCCGACAACAAGGCCTGGCTTCAGCCCTGCATTTGAAAAGGCTTTGAGTGGCCCTGGTAAACCAATCTCCCTAATTATCTATTGAAAGAACATTCCTTTTCCTTGCCCAGTCATTACCTTGATTTCAATTGCTGAAAAGTAACGTGGAGCACCTAAAAAAGAAAAGAGGGGAGGGATAGAATGTGGAAAAACATACATGCATGCATGTGTACATGCGCACACAGACCCACACAGACATATAGAAATGGAACAAAGACTGTATGTCTTCCTGATTTAATTAAGGCTGATTGTGGGTCAGAGGGAGCAGATTTGGGATATAAATCCAAGATACCGGTGTAGGTCAAGGCAATGAAGAGAAATTACACATGAAAATACAGCCTTTAGCTGCATTTTGCTGCAGCAGTAATTGCTATTAGGACAGGAAGCTAGGGCACAAATCATTACTAGCATGAAACTAGAATAGTTTTAACTGTCAATGATAATTGCATGAATGTAGTGACAGCTAACCATTGTTCACAAAATGCAAAATAAGGCATTTATCTCATAGAAAGAAACAACTCTGTTTTCCAAAAACAGAAAAAGAAATCTATTAGAATGAAAAACACAAGAATACAATGAATACATTTACACTGTAGAGGAAATTACATTTCCTATTTGTGATAGGCTGCATAAGAAAAGGTAACAATCCCTTTTGCTTTTGATCATAGGCTTAGAGTATCATACATGGTTCTTGCATGCTGCATCATGGGATACATCAGTGATGCAAACCTGAACATAATTGGTGGATTTGCATTAAGAGTTGGGTTTCCTGTTGTGCACCCCTGAAATGACACAGTAGGATCGTATCTCTCGGAGGTGCTAATACAGATGCATCCTTTTAGTGTCTACTTATCAGATCCTGGCTCCTGTTTTCAGTTGTGTGTACATTTTGTTAATCACTTCCTGTATTTTTTTTTTATTTTTTAGCTGTGTTTATTGTGCTTCATAACGTAATTAAATTAAAAAAAGGAAACTCTCATCCAAATATCCTGCAACAAACCACTTCAAAAACAGAACAAAACACTTTGTGTGGACTTTTCAGAAGTAGTTTTTCAAAAATGAATTCTGTTGTTGTGCATCAGCTGCCATCGTATCTACACGCTGTACGGCTGGGTCAAGAGCTTGGAGACAGTCGCTGAAGAGCAGGCTCTCGGGGCTCTAGGGCTGTTCTCAGAAAGCACTCGAGGCTTGCATGCAGTTACTATGTAGTGGAGCAGATAAGGGGGCTCAGAACTACACTTTGAAACTAAATATAGGTTATGATAAGCAGCATTTAGTTTGTCCTTCATTCTCATAATGTTGTGGTCTTGTACCTATTATTCCTCTAATGTTGTACGGTTAAGTTAGCAATCTAGTTAGCTGAAGGGCTTTGACATCTGCTAATGAAAATAAAGAGTTAAAGAGGTACAGCAACACAAGTTTGTATTGGTCCCATGGCTATACATGTGGGAAGCTCTGTCTTTGTTGGTTGTCAAAAATTTCTGAACAGACAAGAAAAATGATAACAAAACAATCCAATATAAAACCGATGATTAAAGATGTATCAGCAATATTATGTGATCACTTCTGTATCTTTTAAGTGCTGTGGTGGTTGGTGATTCAGACAGCCTTTCTTCAGACAGTCTTTGAACTGCCTTGAATGACTGTCTGTCTTAAGTTCTTTAATCTCCACTGGCCTGTCTCTTCAACATCAGCACCTCTAAATGTCTTCCTACCTTCAGACACTGGCTGGAATCTTAACTGTCTACACTCTCTGATCTCCAAGACACACACACACACACACACACACACAACACACACACACACACACACACACACACACACACACACACACAGATTTTCATTTTTATGTTTTTCTTCATACGATTCTGTTTCTTCTTTGTACTTTTTAAACTTTAAACACACACTCAGACATTGAAAATTAAAGCCTTTACTACATGTCTCAATTTCTTTAACCACAATTAATGTTAACATTAATGCGGTTAAAGAATAACTCTTACTTGGAAATGGTCAACACCAATTATCTTCTTCTTCTGTGAAGAGTTTACAGATTAAGTTATTATCAAATTCTGCTAAGATTATATCAAACAAACAAGTATTTGAGGCATACTGAGAAATGCTATCATTTATCTGATAGATTGATTTCATGGAAGTAAAGTATCACCTGCCTCTTTATGTTGCTCTAGTTTTTTTGGGTTTTGGTTTGGGGACTATTGGAATATACTAGTTTCTTGAAGTCATGCAGACAGCGTTGCTATAACTGTGCTGACTGTCTCTGTCATTGCTCGTTCTGTAGCTGACACAATTCGGCATATAAGATTAATAAATTAGACACCTTTCCTGTATACCTTACTTGAAATCATATAGCCCTTTCTACTTCTTGCAGATGAACATTTTTTTAAGGCTTTTTGAGGGATTTATTTTTCAGAATAACACAGAATGTTGTTTTGTTTTTTTTAATGAAAAGTGAAATAAATTCCCCATTGAAGTTTAAAAATCAGGCATTTTTTTTCTTTCCGGTGGTGGCTTTCATATCTTCCTAATGACAGTACCGCTCTAGAATTCTGCAGTTTCCACATATTTGTGAAGCCATCGTGTTAATCTTGTTTAAGATTGAAAATATTTTCAAATTTTATTGAGATTTTAATGCGTATCTCTATTTTGTTTCCTCTGCAAAGT
This sequence comes from Australoheros facetus, assembly GCA_030220045.1. Lineage (NCBI taxonomy): Eukaryota > Metazoa > Chordata > Actinopteri > Cichliformes > Cichlidae > Australoheros > Australoheros facetus. Next base: position 8,635 of record JASGAU010368939.1, read on the forward strand.
GGTCTCCAACCCTTGCTCCTTTACAATGAGTACATCTCTTCCAAGAAAACAATTCATATATCCACAATTTCTTTTATGAACGCCTACAGTCACAGTTGATCCCCAGTTACCTCTGACATCCACTCAAGACCTCTGACCCTGATGGGAACAAGGCTGCCAGGCGTCACTAGACAGTTACAGTGGTCAAAATAACAAACCAATATAGTGATGTGGTTTTATTCTCAGCAGCTGTGACTATGCTCACAGCCTCAGTGTGGTTTCTGTCAGGAACAATAAGCACTGTGACTTTCAGCTGTTTCTCCTTACTGTTATCTCTTATGGAGCCTCTAGGCTCCTGTCCTCTGCAGCCGCACCAGAATACATGACTCTTCCACTGACATCACACAGCTAAGACTTTGCAAACCCTGCCTGTATTATATACACATTTGTGCATTTGTAAAATTTCACATGTACACATATTTGAACACATGGGAGCAGTCCTCACAAGATTAGACCCATTACATCAGCCTTCAGAGGTACTCCAATAAGCTCTGTGTAGACAGCAGTTCCTCACTCACATCGTTTATCATCCAGACCAGGACCACTTCAAGGCCCTGAGAGGTGCATGGCACTGAGGTCAGTGGTGGGGGTGGATCTCTCTAAAGAGTTAACAGCGTGAGTGAGGGATGAGCTAGCAGTGTTAAAGTTACCACAAGTGTAATATATAATCATCAGAGGGCTCCAAAAGTTAAGTTTGATTTTTTTTTTTATTTATTTTGATTGCCATGCAAATGTTAAAGGTACAGGTGCTAACCACTTCATCAAATGCTTTCCTTTCGCTCAGGATTTTAGAAAATCGGTTTCCTTCAGCTGCACATGCACTCTTCCCTTTGGTGTGTGGATCAGTGACAGGAAAGCAAGTGTTTGATTCACTTAGATCCTTTCATTCAAAAACTGACCCACTGAGTATTCGGTTCAGTGAAGTGAATCCTTCATTCATGAGCTAGATTTCCCCCTTTCAAGCCAGACAAGGTCCTCCCTAAGGAATAAAAATGGCTTTAACTTTTCCATGCTTTGTCAGAGCTGTAATGAAATCCATTCTTCCTTGGCAATGCTTCAAACTGATCTACCAGCAAAGAAGACAGAAAAAAACCTACAACTGTAGATTAAGATTAACTTTCATGAAGCAATAAGTCAGTATTCAGTAGCTAAACACTTCCATGTACATCACATTCCTGCAGCTGGCTTACAATAAATGCATTACAGTAGCCCCTCAAGGCACCGTCAGTGTCATCTTTTATCTCATTTGTTTATGTTTTTGAATTGATTTGACTGATTCATTTGAAGGATTCGATTTTCAGTGGAAAAAAACATGTTCTGAAAACAGTGTTCAAAAATCAGACTTCCACGCTCAATATATTCTCATACAACTCAGTTTTTCTTCAGAATAGGATCGTTTAGCAGTGACATCACATCAGTCACCGCTGCTCCTCGCTTACCCCTTTGCTTCATGGATGGCTTACAGGACTGTGAAACTTCTCTTGCCTCCTTGTGCGTGTCTGTGCGCATGTCTACTGCGCGTATGAATGGAGGTGGAGCTGTGGGGTGAGTGATGACACCGGTGGTGTAATCCCACCAACATCTGCTTTTAATCTGCAACATGAAAAAGACACTCTTATGACCCCATACCTGCCCCCAACCATCTTCTACCCCCACCCCGCTCCTTCTGCCTGATGTTGCTCTTTCTCATTTCAACCCAAATCAAACAGCATATCAGGTTACGAAAGATTTCTACCACAACTTGCAATCAGACATACAACACAGGGAGTATACATTTGTTTTATGTGCATTCTTCCGTGCCCCCACACTGCAGTTTAGGAATTCCACTCAGCCTGGTACTCATTGCATGTTTTGTTGGAGCTGCTTTTTTCTTTTCTTTTCTTTCTGTCTTTCTTTTTTTTTTCTTTTGAGACAAAGAGCAACAAAAGGAAGCAGATAATATTATTTTTCACATAAAGCAAACCTGTTTGTTTTCAACACTCAATTTTTCACAGTGATGACAAAATAAAAGTAAACAACATCAAAAGTGATGACAGCTTCTAGGAGCAAAACCTTTTCAGAATTTTGAAGCCCTTCCAGGTCCAAATCTGTGATAACATAGGAACAGAACAAGAGAGCAGAGAAAGTACTTGGAGCTAGAGACTGTGGGTGCATGTACAGCATGTGGGGACTTTCCAGTGGACGAAGATTGCCTCACTAGAGGAAAGGATTTATTCAGGAGTAATTGAGAGAGAAATAACTCTGCAGCCAAAAGCCCAGCCTGAGCAGATGAGCAAGGAAAGGATGTGGGTGATTGAAACACGGCTGCAATTTGTTTTAACTGGCTATAGAAGTAAGCATGGCAGAGCTCTTAGGGCTTGGTAGTTGTAAATCTGGAGCCTTTCAAGAGGGTTGTCGGTTCATAACCTTTCTTTTTCTCTGTCCCTCCCTTACGCCTCCCAGGGGTACATTTAGCTAAGGAAATGGAGCTTTTCTTCCCTTTATTTGGCTTCCTTGTCACCAGCAAACTCTCTTTCCCCCTCTCTCTCTCTCTTTTTCTGTTGGCGTCTGACATACATGCACACACACACACTCGCCATGACCCACGTTTTGCAGGACCCCCTAACTGTTTCTGTCCAGACCAGCTAAGGCAGGACAAGGACACAACGCAGATATACATTAGAGAAAATCACTTCCCCTTTTCAACAACAATGGCTCTGGGATGTTGGGTAATTCTTCCGTGATCTGCGTTGTCTCCTTTTTTACTTTGTGTGTCCACTTGTATTTTCATTTCTATTTAAGTCTCAAAATACTACACGTGTGCTAGCAAAAGAAGCAGTTAGGTGTTAGTTGTTTTCTCACATTAGGATGGAAGTGATAGAAATACATAATTTATTTAAAAGAAATTACAAAAAGAAAGAAAGAAATCAAAAATGACCTCTATGTAGATTTGCTTTGTTTAACAGGTTTAGATATATCTTCTTTTATTTATTTATTTTTTGACCACCTAGAATAGAATTTAACTCATGCTAGTAATGGTGGTTTTCTGTGGTCATTTTCACTGTCAGCATAGAGTTGCCGCCCAATTAAAACCACATATGCCCCAAAATAAGTGATTCATAAAGGATAGTATTACATGGCTTCTGGAAAGCCAAGTTTCTGTTTTTCAGTAGCACCAAAATTTTCTGCTTGTCCCTCTCTAATAAGAGTTCTTTTATTATGCAATCAGTCAAGATTAGTCCTTGTAAAGACTAATTTTTATATGTATTAAAACAAAAGAAAATGAAACGAATTCAACACAATTTTCATAGTTTGTCGGTTATTTTAAAATGCTCGTTAAATGCTAATTTAATGGTTTCAAATGTCAATTTTTAAGAGAAATATACTTAATTTGTAAAATTTCCACTTTATTTTTAATTGGGGGATCCAGAATTTGTGAAAAAATTAGGGTATAACTCTTAATATGTCATTATCACAGAATATGCATACATCTTACCAAATATTCGTATGCTTTACTACTACCAACCACCAACTTCTCCCACTCTCTCACTCAGGATGCTAGCATTAAATGTCAGCTGCAGACTATCGCAGACAAGCAAGTGTTTTGCAGTGTGTGTTTGTCAAGGAGACTCCTGACATTTTTTGGGTTTTTTTGTTTGTTTTTTAGGACTATTATATTTGTGCAGTTATACTGAAACAGAATAAATCTAGCAAGACATTGTTTGTATCATTTGTGGGTAATAAAGGAAAAAAAAAGCTAATTGCCTTTGTTATTGTTAATATAACCAAATATGCAAATAAAATAAAGATTGTTTTTAACAGAGATTTGATTTATTTTTGCCGTTTAGTTGGACTGATCTTTAAATAATCCAACATGAAATCACAGAAATGGATGCAACCATTACAGGACAAATGTGTGAGCGGATCTCCCTGTTCACACATCAGGTTCAAGGCCTCTGACTTGCCAACCTATTGGCCTATTGTCAGCTCCTCTCTCAGAACACACACACACACACACACACACACACACACACACACACACACACACACACACACACACACACACACACACACACACACACACACACACAC
>JASGAU010368940.1:0-13455 GCA_030220045.1 Australoheros facetus
GCACACGTGTGTGCTCTGAATCAGCTACATACTTCTTGATTGTGCGATGATCACGATGAAGTGTCTTGGCAATGTTGATTGTAGTCATGCCTTGACCTAACCACTCCACAATTTGTTGCTTCTCAGCAGCCGACACATCCTTTTTCTTTCTCATTTTGGCTGAAAATGTAGGCTGCTTAATAATGTGGGACAGCCTTCTTAAGTAGTCTTGCCTTTAATTGGACACACCTGCCTAACTAATTAGCACAGGTGTCTGCAATTCCTTTCAGTGATATGACGAGCCCTGACACACATCACCATCAATGGGTTTAACTGACAAACACAAAAATCTTACCTTATCACTCCTAAACACTTTTTGCATAATAATTTGGAACACAGTGTAATGGAAAAAGGCCCATAAAGAGAATAAATGCAGCCTGAGCTGTAAATTAAGGACTGGCTGGAGGTGATCTGTGAAATGTTGAAACCGTTTAGAGTGGACCCTTGTCAAGATATAAGGCTGAGGCTGAAAGGTGGGGTCAGAGATGTGAGGCAGCAATCCTCAGTATGTCAAACAACACAACCAAAACTCACTTCAACTCCTGCTTAATGACAACAGCCTGCAGTATTTCCAGGTAATAGTTGTGAGCTGGAGCTTTTATTGCTTGATAAAGTCTGAAAGCCTTTTAGAAAGCCTCATTACATGGAATTCCCTACAGAGTGGCTGCCAGCATCAGGAGCTTACTGCTCACCATGTTAGATTTCTTAGGATAAAATTGACAGAAAATATACAGAAGGATTAGGTTCATTGCTTTAGGGCACACTCCCACCTACTCCTAATAAGATGAAAGAAATGAAAGAAAAGTCAGGACACTCAAACATGATTAACTGGATCCGGTTCTGTCAGAAACCAAGTTTGGACAACTTTTTTTGGTTGTTTTTGTTTGTTTCCTGCATCAGTGTGATGCCTGGAGAAAAGAGATGGCGGGTAAAAAGATTTGTTTGAAAGGTAGATGAGAGTCCAATAGTTTTCAATCAGCACATGTTTGCCGAGCACTTCAGCAAGCTTCAAAACAAAGTTATGATTAAGGACTTGATGCAGTCGCTCAGTCCATGGATTGCACTTTATGAACCTTATACATATATATGGTTCAATCACTACTATTGCATTTGACATTACTGCTGTCAATGGACCAATCCAGTGACTGAGACTAATTTACGGGACACAAATATTTGTCAGAGCAGTCTGCACGGCCATGAACACATATACTATGAGGCACGCTTCATGCCACATTTCAAACACATGCATCTCAAACTATCTGGCCCTTTTTGCATGAAAAAACTAGTGTGGCGAAATCACATCTGACTTGTAATACTTCACATGTGAAACTGCCTGAGCAGAGCTCCAGACTATAATTTCACACTGGTGTCAATTCTCTCAGATGGCAGCAACAGTGCCAGGTCCGTTTTTCTTTCTTTTTTGGGGGGCATAAAGCACAGGAAAGTGGCTGGGAATACTTTCTTTATCTTTTAAAATCTCCTCTTTAGTGATGAGATGTGTTTTGGTGAATTTGGTAAACAGCTTGACCATCTTCAGACTAGTGTGTGTTTGAAAAGGTGCAACTTTTTCATTATTTTTATTAGTAGTAGTATTAAAACAAACCCAGGCCTCTACAATGGCCTTATGGTATATGGGTCACCTGCTCAGCCCGTAGTGCTACTTAACAGAAACTCTAAAGTTGTTGCGTGGATTGTGCTGCAGGCAGTTTTTAGGCTTAGATCAACACAGATATACGAATTTCATCCATATTGTAAGCTTACAAGCAAGTGACATGAATCTAGTAAACTTTGTTAAGATATCAAGTTTGATGAATATAGACAGTAGAGTAATAATACTAGAGCTTACTGAGGCTATGCCAAAAAATTGCCATTTCATTTTGCACATTTTATTTCAATCTATTATATTTTGGGTTTGTTTCGTTTGTTTGTTTGCTTGTTCTTCAAAATGGGACCATTGTAATCCTAACGTAATGCTGTATTCCTACTGGTTTCTTAGTAGATGTACATCATGGGGCCAAGAACATAAATATTGCCACAGTTCTTATACACTGGTCATCTTTCATCTGGGAAAGCCCGAATTCACACTTGCATATTTGGCTGTAATCTAATCTAATCTAATCTAATCTAATCTAATCTAATCTAATCTAATCTAATCTAATCTAATCTAATCTAATCTAATCTAGGGAAACTCTAATCAGTCATGCCAAAGTAGCTACTAGTGTTAATGCACCTGAGAAAATGTTATGACAATGCTACAGCCCATATTGCCTGTTTGTCATCAGGCTAATCTCTATCAGTTCTACAGTAAGTTGATATCAGGCTACAGTGACTATTTAAGAGCTGCTGTATTTGTGTTTGCAGAAGTGCAGCCTCTGAAAAAAAAAAAATCACACCAAACCTAAATGATGTAAAATGTAATGGAGTCCTATTAAGTGTCCTAGTTTGCCTAACCCAAACTCAGCATGCAGTAGATGAACTGTCAGGACTTGTGCAATGTGTTGTCACGTCCTCAAAAGTCTGAACAAATCATTAACTTATTTACTTACTTGGTGAAGCAAATTGTGGACAAGAATGGAATGGAGAATAGTGACTAATTCACAGTATTTAATTAATCAGATTAACAATCCAACTCAAAAATCAAAATGGACAGAGACATTTTTTTCTACTTGTTTGCCTTATGGTTATGCCCAGCACTCTGAGTGCAGGGCATAACCATAAGGCAAAGCCTAAGTTTTAACTGATTATGTTACAGTTTGTTGTTTTACTGTTACTTTTTTAGTGTTACCATTAAACAACACTGCTTTAATTCTTGTTATTTATTCATCTATTTACTTATTTATGAACTGACTGATCCAGATGACTCCGTAGAACAGGAAAAGAGAATCATATTTTGTGCTCAGTTGCGATAAGGACATAATAACCCATGTACACGCTAACTGTACTTTATTTGTGTATTGATCAGACCAAAGGTACACATGATGCTCCATTCTGTTGACTTGTAGCCCAGCAGAAAGTTTGGCTCCAAAAAGAAAAAAATACCTTTTAAACTTTATTTATGACCAATTACTGTGTATCTGTTAAATGACTCCTATATGAGAATAAATGTTGAACTGTCACTGCTTCTCAGTGTTAATCAATCCCTGAATAAATTTTAAATGATAGGATTCTTTTCAGGAAATGAATATTTGCTGTGTTTTGTGTGTGTGTGTGTGTGTGCGTGCATGCGCGCATCTGTAAGGGAGCATGTATTAGCCAGCTCCCACTGCTCACTGGCCAGGGATCAGTGCATTGATTGTGAGCAGTCTCGGCTGTTGCTTAATTAGGATGTACCTGTCTGGGAATTATATCTTTTTTTCTCTCTCATTGTGTGAGGAAACAAATATGATAAAGAAATACAGAGAGGGAGAGAAACTTGTCTGTTTTCATCAAGGTTGATCACGTTTTCTGCTTTTGTGTTGCTGTCAGCAGATTGGTGCCTGACCTCGCAGTGCAAAAAAACAGGAAAAAAAAAATGTTTTGTGTGGTACAGAAAACATGCTAATGAAAGATGTTTCATTGTACAGGGATGGGGGTGAAGGGGTGTTGATGGGCTGTAAAAATTTAAATGTAATATCCAATGGGTTCTATTGGATATTACATTAACTTATATATGAATTTGTTCCAGAGCTTAGTGCATTCATACAGAAGTACAATTTCTTATTTTTGTGTCAAATTAAGCCTAAAGAATAAAATTGAGCACATTTTCATTGTTTGTGTTTTAGGGCTAGAAAGCAGTACGGTGAAAGTTGGGTGAGGAAGTAAAGAAATAAATAGTGAATTAAGATGAATGAGGACCAGTGGAGGGGGATATGGTGATAGAGTTGTGATAGATTGAGCTGTACAAAGATGGATGTGAAAAAAAAGAGAGAGAGAGAAAGGGCAGAGCAATGAGACAAGAGACAATATGGAGGGCTGGATGGATGGCTGGAGAGGGATAGAGGGTGGGAAAGGCTTGATGGGTGGGTGTCTCTAAACTCCAACCTTAGGGACTGACTAATCGCTTGACAGACAGCACTGTGTTGAATTGCTGAGGCAGCTCTTGAATCACTGGCTGCCATGTCTTGATTTCCTATGAATGGACATTTTTGATCATCAAGAGAACAGCCACCAACTTTAGTGCATTTACTTAATCTAAAAATCATATAATAATAATTGTGCCATTAATTGTGTCTGTTTTAGACACATAACAGCCCAGTCTCTTTGGCTTTTAAATAGCTTTTGGCCATTTAATTTCTTTTTGTTTCATTGATTCCATTTTAGCATTTATTTCAGAAAAATACAAACATGCAAATGATGAGCTGTAGCCGTGCTTGATAGAGGAATGATTTAACAAATAAAAGGCTTTATTGCACAGACGTTTGTAAAGTGAGCATAGTTCCACATTCTCATCACTCTACTGCCTTTGTTCCTGCCTAATGCTTCAGTATGAGGACATTATTTGGGGCTACAGGTATGTCCACAAATGGGCTCTCTCCACTGGGACCATTTACCACCCTGTGCTGGTCTGGCAGGTACACTGGCTCTCCTCTCAGTTCACAAGGACTGGCAGGACCTGTCTCACCAAATTACAACTGATGAGGTCTGACCCACTAAGCTGGGTTAACTGGTTGCTGAATGAATACTCTGTGACCTCTGTCAGTGTATCTGCTTTCCAAGCATGGGAATTATACATGATGCACCAGGAGTCCATTCTCATGATTTTTTTCCCCAGGTTTCAATCAAAAAGGAGGGTCTCTTTTGTTCTCAAAATAAAATCTCTTTCCTCCATAACCTGGGATGAGCCTAGTAGGAGCAGCCATGGCTGCAGCAGGAAGTCAATTCCCTCTTAAATGTAAAGACAAGAACCTTTATTTTTTTTAATTCAAACTTGTCCCTCCACCTCTGGTGGTGTTTTATGACCCACACAGCCTGCCAGTCTTTCTGTTTGGTCTTTAAGCCTATTAAAGGAAATCAAAGGCCCATTAACAGTTTCCTGACACTCAACGACTAGTTGTAATCCTTCCATGAACTCAGATCCAGACAGCCCTCAAACTCTCTCTGCCATTATGTGTGTCCTTTGCTCAATGCCCAAGACATACAATCATTGCTCACAGTCCTACAAACACTTAGGAGATCAATGATCTCGGAGTAATAATCTTCTCCTTCATAGAGGGTAAAAGCCTTCAGTGAAGACAGGGACTGACAGGGGAAAGTGAGAGACAGTGATAGAAAGAGATAAAATAAAGCAATAAACTATAAAAACAAAACAAAACAGGAAGTATAACTGAAAACAAACACACATACAGATCATGACAAGTGTCTCCTCTCAGCTGGGTTGACATCTATATCTCTGTCTTTATTGACAACTAGCTTAACTAAAAGCTCCTCTGCCAGGGAGTGAGTGACTGCCCATGTACAGAAAGAGAAGGGGAATGAAAGAGGGTTGTAGACAGGATAGATCCTCACATGACTCTCATGGGAAATCACTGGCTGTAAGTAAGTAAGTAAGTAAGTAAGTAAAGTTTATTTATAAAATGCTTTTCTCTGACATGTAGTCACAAAGAGCTGCATAGTTAAAATAATAAAAGCTAGGACTAATTACAATAAAATATAATAGAAAATTGAATTGGTGGCACTAGTTAGTGATGTGATGTCTAATGTTGATGTTTTTTTTGATTCTCGCTTTCTCCAAAAAAATACTGTGTCTCGATGTTTTCTCTTCTTCTCTGCCCTGAGCCTGCTACTTCAAGCTGACTGCTTGCACAGGAGGGGGTTTCTTTTTATAACACGAGGTCTTGGCCCCAATGCAAAGTGCTCTGAGGTGACTTATGATCCAGTACCACATGTATCTACTGTAAATAAACTTGAGTTAAAATTGTGTAATTGTGTAAAAAAGACTATTCTAATGCCAAATAAATGTTTTCCATCTAGCATTCCCAGACAACTAAACTATTTCTCCAATTTCCGGATAACTGAAACACCACATTTGTGAACCGCCTCAGTTTTTGGCAGGAGGCTAAGGTGGATGGAAGGTCTACAAAGTGCATGAATCCCACTTCAGAAATAAGGTTAACGTAGCCTGTGCTGGGCTGGTTAAGGCTGGGAAAAGAGTGTGGTTTTGATTAAACGCATTTAAAGACATTGTGTCTCTTGTCAGTGTGGACTTTTCCTGCCCCCCTAATCTTAAACGAGGGCTGTGACTACATAAACAGACATTATTAATGGATATTTCCCCACAAGACTAGATATCTGGGCAGAAATGAAATCATTGTCAATGATAATACCATTTCACTGATTTATTCAGTTGCACCAATCAGCCAGTTCAGTTAAACAGACAAACTCATTTTCCACAAATAATTCCCTAAGCAATAATGTTTCTTTCAATGCATATTTTTGCTGCTGCAATTTTGTAACTGTTATGAGAGAGGTTTGGTTAAATGAAAGCATATTTATGTAAAGTGTTTAATTAAAGTTTCAGAAAATCTATAACTGAAGTTAAATATTGGGCTATGACAGCACACAAAATCCTGGCTTTTGCTTCCCATCCCATCTTGTTGCATAAAGAGCACTACACTGTATGGTATGTTGGGATTGGCTGTTTACTATAAAATGCAGAGCTCAAATAATAATCATAGCAGCAGTGCATTGATATTAGTTGCAATAGCAGCAGTAGCAATCATGATAACAATATCTGTGGTAGGAGAAGCACAGTAGTGCAAACAAACCTATAGAGGCCACTTTATTAATTTTGTAGAAAGCTCTCATAGCACAGAATCAGTGGGGATTACCCAGAGATTAATCCCATACCCTTGTTATCATGGCCAACTTTGTCATTCACATGATATTTAAGTAAAACTGATTTAACCTGCTTATTTAAATGCATGTAAATGTAGTGTGTACTACAGAGCCACAGTGGTGGAGTAGTGCAAACAGTGGTTCCTAGTCTGAAACCTGTCCAAACGAATACATCAGTTTTATATTAGAGAGTAAAGTGACCAGTATTGGAGATTAAATTAGGCTAATAAAGAGGAAGAATTTAATCTTTTAGTTCAGTAGTCAGTTTACATCTACTTTCATGCCTCATTTCCCTATCCTTATTAACTGGCTCTGCTTGTAGGTCACAGAGAACTGTGACACAAATTAATTTTACCCTTCTGATAATGTGTTGATACATAAATATACATACGCCGGCTGTACTACTACCAAAACCACACTCATTATGCACATTAATTCCCTAAAGAAAACATATCTGTATCTCAGCCTTCCTACAGCCAATTACATGTTCCGTTTCAGTTGTATGTGATATTAATCACATAATGCAAACTCTTGGCGTTGCTTGAGCCTCCCTCCTTCCCTCATCCCCACCAACACCCCCTCTGCTAAAGCTGATCCCCTTAGCCAGCTCTACGGCGTCTGTGTCGGGGTTCTTTTGCGGGAGGCCTGGGCAACGCCGGAGAACAGGCACTGCCGGGGGCGATACACATCCCTCAGGTGGGCCTTTCATTATGGATGATGTTTCTGCCAAATTATTTAGACCCTGAGCCCCAGCTACATCCCCACCCCATAAAACAAACACATTCATGCACACAGATGTACACACACTCGAGTCCCCCTGCATTTCCTGTCTCCTTCTTTACAAATGTGCACAAACATTAATTCTTCCTGATCACATATATATGTGTGTGCATATGTACAGTTCATTAGTGCTATTTTCTTTGTTCCGAGGAGGTAAAGAAGTGAAAGCATGACTCTTGTGAATTGCACATTGTCAGAAGGGAATGGAAGCTAAGCATGAGGAAAATATTCATCACATGCATGCCAGTGTTGCTCTCGGTGCCATAGAGGGGCCTATGCTGACATTATTGGCTTCAGTAATGTAGGATGTTAAATAGGTTTGGTTCAGTGTGTGTCTGTTTGTGTGTGTGTATTCCTCAGAGGCCATTTGTTGCAGACTTGTTAGGAAAGAGTCAGAGATGACAGTCTCCTGGCAATCTCTGACCTCGGCTTAGAGATTGGAAAGCAGCTTCGGGACACAGACACACACCTAGGAGAACACACACACACACACACCACATGCCATCAAAGTTACTCTTCTCTTTGTCCCTTAACTCATCAAGCTTCTTATCCCTCCACTTACCTTCCTTCCCAAATCCCATGCACTCTCTAGCCTCATCTCCCTCCCACCTGTCTCTCAAAAGTACTTCAGCCAGGTACCTGCCTTCAAACAACACAGCCAGTTCAATTCCCACTCACTCATCATCCTCCTATTTCCTCCTTCACCCTTCCTTTTCCTTTACCCTTCTTTAGCTGAGATCCCTTCCAAATCCCTTCTTTCCTTTCCAAAAGCTCTACAGCAAATTTTGAGCGAAAAAGCAAAATAAAAACCCCAGTTGAACCCTCGCCTTCTTGCCCATTCCAAACTCACATCTCATTCCTCATGTATAGCTCAGCTCTCAAATAATGGTTTTGAGTTACATTGAACTCTGCAAAATCCTGCACACGTTATGATTTATGACTTCTAATATTCTTGATCCACGTAAAGATGATTAACTTGCATTTGTTGTCTTCAACGCCACAGACCAACAGCCAAATTTTAGAAAACAAAATGTCAATATTTATTTTGTATTTCCAATTCATATTGACATACTCTCTCTCAAGAAACTTTGTACTTTAGAAACTTGAAGATGCAGTAGACGATCAGGTGAGGGATTTGCTGCTGGCAATGCCAGTGATAGATTTATACGCAAGAGATGGCTAATAGTTAGAAAAAGTAAACCTGCCCATAGTGAATCTGAACTTCAACCCATCTATAGTCCTATATCATCTATATGGTTGCAATGTACTGAACCTAGATTTATTAATAGTTCTACTGAACAAAAATACATTTTAAAATTTGGACCCATATACAAGACCTGCCTCTACCTAAAGAAGACCAGCCACACCTACCTCTCGCCTTTCTCCCCACCTTCACTTTTTTGTACCTTTCAGAACCACTGCTGGTCTCTTCCTTCCTTCCTTCCTTCCTTCCTTCCTTCCTTCCTTCCTTCCTTCCTTCCTTCCTTCCTTCCTTCCTTTCAATTATTTTGTTCCTTCTAGCTGATATAAGATATGTCTGACTTACCCAGGCTGAAAAGGACCAGGAACTTCAGGCACACAAACTCTCGTTGGTCCAGCTGCAGAGAGCGTAGTTTGGCCACCAGCTCCTGGGCATGGCTCAACAGATTGTTGAGTGTGGCACCTGCCTGTGAGGCAATCACTGCATAATCCACCTTTAAAAAAAAAAAAACAGGGAAAAGAGGAGGTGAGGAAATGTACATCAAAGTGAGTCTGACTGGACTTTAAGCAGAGATTTTGAAATATAGTTGTAGATACCAAATAGAACACAATGTCACTCAGACAAGCATTGATTTGTGGATTTTATAGTCAGATGCAAGCAACTTGTAGATAGCTAAACAGAGGATTTAGTTTGGAACCAGCACACCTAATACAAGTTCACCTGCAACAGACTAGATTGGCCAGATTTCGTTTCACTTTCTTTTCTTTCAGATAGATAAACAGATAAAACTTCATCTTCCTTAGGTCTAACCTATATGCATGAACGCCCACTTACACGCTCCTTTTTCAGGTGTAGTTCATATCTGCAGCTGCAGCTGCATTTGTCTGGGAGGCAAGTCCTTAGCTGCCACTCACCGTAAGCAGGACCATATTAAATTTTTATATTTATTGACAATTCATTACCATAATTGACTGTGTGAGGGTTTCCAGGGGGAGGTAGATGTTGGTGTGCGCAGTTCCTAAAGCTCAGAGAGGAAGAGGTTCCCAGCGAGCTTCCATTTGTAATTATAAGCAGCTGTGAGTTTGGAATTTATTTATCATGTAAATAAGGTGACTGGAACCCATTTTTTCATCTTTTTATTTTTTTATGTGAAAAAAAGGGTCAAAGGAAAGTAAATTTTGACAATACAGCATTTTTTAAATCACCTGCCTCCCCCTCTTCATTTTCCTTCCTTGTGCCTTTACTACACTGCTCTCTTCCACTTTGTCCCAATGCTTCTGTCCCTGTCTTTCCTTCGAGACATAAAGAGCTATGGCTCTGTGAAAAGCAAACACTACCCCCCTTCCAAGGTGTCAATCAATTTACATAAAATCAACTGTGCATGAAATAAGTTCATTGAAGGATTGGAGTGTTGATGGTGATGCCTTGGGTTATTGCCTCCCAGCCTTAAGTAAAAAGAGAGACCAAATAAAATGCTATAATGTCACTATAGCAGACTTAGCACTAACTCTGGTGACCCACGTATTAATCAATCAATACCACTTTATTATTACTCATGGAGAGACATAGAGGGTAAACATATGATTAAACCTTCAAATCTTAACTTATCATGAATACAGTCTTTGCTGAACATTTAGAGGAATATGGAAGGTGAGATTAGGTTGGTGCTTAAAGGGTTGAGCTATGGGTGGAAGATGCAGATGGGAAATTCACCTTCTTTGAAAGCACAGAACTGCATGAATATTTTTTTCTTCTTTGTCATTTGAATTTCATATACAGCAGGAGCATCATGCTATCAAAATTTCAGGATTCAAACTGAAGCTGACTGCCACACTGTGAGGCCTTGCTAAATCATTCAACAGATCACTCCAGTCTTTGTCATTTCATGTTTGCCCACATTTGTACAAGTTACACTGTGCGTTTGATCCTATGACAGGATAAAGAACAAGCCTTCATGGCCATTTCTCATTGCTTTTGGTGACATGCAGTAGTAAAGAAAAAGAAAGGCAGAAAAAAATGAGAAAAGATAGAAATTAACAAGCAAGAGACAGCAAACATAGGGACATGAGAAAGGGCCAGACAGAAGGCAAATGACAGGCTGTAACAGTTAATCTGCTAGTTCAATGGGTTTTTCTTCAAATGTCAGTATGAATGGAGTGTGTGACTGGCAAGAGCAAAGAAGCAGCTTGCTTCAAAGCAAAAGGGAAGAAACATCTGTTTAAATTCTATATATGAACAAAGCTCTGGTCCTTCAGTCACATGCTTTTAATAAAAAAAGTAAAATATTTCCTGTAAAACTTTGCAAATTTATTTCAGAATAAATGTGTTGATTTGCCGCAATGCATTTAAAGAGAAAATGCAATCAGTTTCAGCGCAACAATGAATTAATTACGACATGCACTAGAGCCTGTCCTCAATGGCTGCTTTGTGTTATGGCATCATTTGGTTAATTCCTTATAATGTACTACATATGTGCATGCAGAGACATGCTGGCCATTCAATAGTATAAAATACCAGCTGTGAAATTTCATTTAGGCTGCCAAAGAGAAAAATTCCACCTTATAAAACTGTAGTATCTGTTCAAAATTACAATTTTGCACACTGTGCATTCTTGGACAAATGGCCCTCTGTTTTGCTATTGGGACTATTCTCCTAATCTGATACAGCTACTCTGGCTAAAGTTTAAAGCTACAACTATATGACCTTTTTTAATACTGATACAGTATACAGTTTGGACCCAGCACCGGACAATAGACCAGGAGACTTAGTAAAAGCACACTTTACCTCCATGTACTTCAGCTCCATTCCATTTTCTGAGCTACACAAAACTGATCTTAATAATGTGGAGAATTATAAATTTGCTTCTTACTGGGCACTAAGGTCAGAGAAGGCTTTTGCCAGACATGGTGCAGCGTTCTCCAATCAAGTCCTGACTGTGTTTGTGTAGCATTTGCTTTGGGTGATGTTGCTACTGTGGTTTAAATATCCCTCGTATTATCGCTATGCTGTCACCCCTGGCCAGGCAGAGAATAATAGGAGATAATGAACTGTTTCAGAGCCCAGCACACACGCGCACTCACACACATGCATACATTTCCAAACACACAGGCACACACTCAACACCAGCTGTTCATTAGCCAAAGTATGCAAAACGAAACCGCCATCCCGCACCTCCCCTGACTATCAGCCCATCCTCCTCCTCCTATTCCTCCACCTCGCTGTTCGGGCCTCTTAAAACTGCCTCATCTGCTTTTCCCCATTCCCTCCTCATCTTCTCATCCCTTCTACTTTTACTACTTTTCTGCCTTCTTCTGTCTCTTTCTCCCACCTTCAACATCATGCACCACTTCTGTCCTTCTTCTCCCTTCAATTTTTTTTTTTTACTCAAACTCTCCTTTACCTGTTACCGCTATCATAGTACTATTTATTATAGTTTGTAGTTCCCACTAGAGGCAGTACTGCTTGCTTACCACAGATAGTAAATCTTCAGCTATGCTGAAAATCGACTGTGACCTTGTCTTCATTCAGAATCATGGAATTAAAAGGACTCCCCCTGTACACAGTGCACATGCACTCGCCAGAATCTATTGTCGTAAAACATTTTTCGAAAAGCAATGTTTTGCAGTGCAAGACGATCAATAATGCATGGCTTCTCTACTCACTGACAGCCATGTGATTGGTCAGAGGCATATTCATGATGAGCAGTTTCACACCTCTGTGACTGCACACTCTTGTTCTCTCTTTTTAAACTGTGCCTTTGTGTGCATGTGATTTTGAGAATCACCGAAGACTGAGGGAGTCTTCTCTGTTTGCTTTGGTTTTTTGCATTTAAAGACAGTGTGCTCTCTGTGTGTGTGTGTGTGTGTGTGTGTGTGTGTGTGTGTGTGTGTGTGTGTGTGTGTGTGTGTGTGTGTGTGTGAGAGAGAGAGAGAGAAGCCAAAACATAAATCAGCACACAGCATCCTGATGTACTGAGATTTCTTGTTAGGACTTCAGGCACTATCTCCCACTAACTTCCTCAAAGACCCCCAGTAAAAGAAAGTAACATATTTAGCCACATTCTTCATCTGTCCACCCACTCACTATGCTACCACATGAGTGTCTGAGTGTTTTATTTATTCACTGTTCAAGTCTTCGTGGTCTAAAAAAAAAAAACAACTGTAAAATTGACTCTGGTGGTATAAGTTTATCTCTATAAATGCCATTTTTAATGAAGTAGTTAAATTCAATTTAGTTCAGTTCAATTCAGTTTTTATTCACATAGCACCAATGCACAAAAACAGTTGCCTCAAGGTGCTTTATATTTTACCCTACAGTATTGAAAAGAAAGGAGCAAGCACTTTGTGACAGGAGGAAGGAAAAACTCTTTTTAACAGCAAGAAACCTCCAGCAGAACCAGGCTCAGGGAGGGGCAGCCCTCCACCATGACCAGTTGGGGGGTGAGGGGAAAGAGAAGAAAGCAGAGAGAGAGTAGGGATTACTGCGTGGCTGCAAATCAATAAAACTTTAAAGGACAGGTTGAGGTTTTTCAGAGGGTGAGTGATACACAATTGGAGAAAAAAAGGATTAGAAAATACTGGAAATAGTTAAGGTTTGTGTGTGTGTGTGTGTGTGTGTGTGGG
>JASGAU010368943.1:0-34440 GCA_030220045.1 Australoheros facetus
ACACACACACACACACACACACACACACACACACACACACACACACACACACACACACACACACACACACACACACACACACACACACACACACTTAATGCAGTGGCTCTCAGAATACCTCACTTCAGGAGGCAAAAACTTGAGGCCCTGTGCCTGACAGTTTTTGTATCATCGGAATGTCGGCACTCTGCATCCCACCAGTGGGAAATTAAAGTTTTTGTGAACAGCTGATTTAATAGTAGAAATACACACTACTTTCTATTTATTCCTATGTGTATGTTTCCTTTGCATCACCAAGTGGCATCAAGAGAATCTCCCTGACAATTAAAAGGCTAAATCTGCTCAATGCATACAGGCTAATATGTACAGCACACAGTACAGTATATACTACAATATTTACTGGTTCATAAGTAAAATGTCTTTGTTGCAGTCATCTTTAAAGATAGCTAACTTCACTCATGCACATGAGCTGGTGAAAAACACTGCCACTATCACTTCCCGCTATCAGGTTTCTTTCGCTACTGGTACAAAATGTTTTGAGGGAGAAGTATCAGTTTACAGGGACTCGAACTACACCTAGACATACCACAAACAAAACACCAGCACACTAAGGTTACCGGTGGAGTAGTTAGGAATTTGAAAAATGAACAAGCAGCAGGTGTGAAATAGAGTGAAGTGTCATACATACAACATAGAAGTGTTTGTCCTGAAATTCTTTTTCTACAACAACTAACAACTGTTTCAGTTATGGAATAATCTACTGATCAGTTTAAAAGTTAGCAAAAGTGTAAATGCTGCATGTATACCACTATAATAAAAACTAATTCTAGCATTTTAAAAGATGCAAAGAACTGACTGGTTCCTTATGATTTCTTCCAGGTCACCAAAACATGCAGAGTTATAACTGTGCAACTTTTGAGGTCACCATATAAAAAGGATCTAATAATTATTCTGACAGATGAAGACAGAGCAGGCCCGACATCAACAACAGTGTTTGTGTGGTGCTCATATGGCAACTCGAGCATTAACCACCAGCTGAGAGGGTGCCGCACCAGCCTCCAGAGTTCAGTGACATGCCGGCTCCAGATGGCTGCTCTGTGGCACAGTGCGTTGGTGATGGCAGAGCCGCAGCCCGAACTGCGACTAAGATCCATCTGTGCTGCTTAGAAGAAGATCCAGCATATTGGTTCAGTACTCTGTGAGTCATGCTGATCATGTCATGAGCGTGCTGGTCCAGATTAGAATCGGAGACGAGCAGATGGAAAAGGTGGCGTGTTTCCTTTTGCGCACACCCACAGCGACACGAAACTTCACATCAAAAGTCTTTTTGCAGTGTTTCAAAGAGCCGAAAGAATAATGATTTGCTTGTATAAGAATAATAATGGAAAAAAATCCCTTTTCATAGGAAGGCTGAAAATCTCCTTTCATTTAAAGTGACATTTTAGGAGTTTCAGTTCAGCAAAAGCGACAAATGCTGTAGCCAAAAAACTCTGATGGGTGGTCACAGCGGTCAAAACAAATGACAGTGCTTTTCACTGTTTTTTAAATTTTTTTTTCTGATTTGGGCCATAGGTGTGGATGTGCAAGTTTGTAGTTATGTTTTGCTCTGTATTAGCTCTTTGACAGACTGGCAACTTGTTTAATGTGTACCCTGTCACCTCGTGACACTAAGCTGGATAAGCAGTTCAGAAAACGAATGAATGGATGACGCTTTGCTAAGCCCCTCCTTAGAACGCCCACTTTTCTTGCAGCTTACAAAACAAAACAAAATGTTGCTTTAAAGCTAAAAATGCAATAGCAGTCATGTTAGATATTTATTAAACAAAGCTGAATCTATTGATTCAGTTAGAATCAATGTGGTAAATCTTCTAAGAGAACAGTCCACGTTTCATTATCTTGACTATTAAAAGCAAATCTGAAGGGCTTTTTTCAAATGTTTAACCTTAAACCTGCTCACCTCTTCCCTAATCCCACATTACCTCTACCTCCATTATTAAAACCACCTGCCTAATATTATGTAGCGCCCCCTTATGCTGCCAAATCAGCTCTGACCCATTGAGGTAGGGAAACGGGACCTTTGGGGGTGTCCTTTAGTGTTTATGCACGCTGGGGAGCTGATCTTTTAGGTCATGTGGGTTGTGGGGTGAGTTTAGAGACCGGGTCAATGCCTTAGGCTTTGTGTTTGAGGGATTTTCCTGTTGGGGGAGGTGGCTGTAATGCTGGTAACATTCTGCGGGAATGTTTGGGTGGGTGGTATGTGTAAAAGCAGCATCTACATGTATGCTAGGCCCCAAGGCAAACCCCTGAATTATCATGAGATGATCAATGTTTATTCACCTCATGCCAGTGGTTTTAATATAGCGGCAGATTGATGCATACATATCAAACCACTTTTACATGCCCTTTCCCAGCCTGCTCATTGTTCTGTAACTTTCCAGTCTTTTGTTTGACCTGCTCTGTTTTTGGACTCTGCCTTTAGTTTGCCCACTTTTTTTTTTTTTGCCAGCCAGCTTACTTTTCCCCTTGTTTAACAACAACCTGCTCAACAGAACTGCTTTCATTTAAGGTGAACTGGTAGGGCCTCTGGGTGCCTGAACATTGTGTCCAGGGTTTCTCAACCGTGACGCTAACAAGTGAAGAAGCTGAAACAACCTGCCATCATTTTTTGAAGTGTCATTCCTTGAAGGTCCAACAGAGAAATCATCTCAGCAAAAGAAGCTTTAACACCAGCCTGTGACTAATCAGCCCAGTGCAGTTTATCTTGAACCCCCTCATAGCATTAACATGTACATGTCATACAAGAGGTTACCGTTTGTGAACCATCTCCATCTGGTTATCACCAGCACATTCCTTTAACTGTTAAAAGACAGACACATCTAAACTTTAATTGGTGAAGGGACTATTTTATTTTTTAAATCAATGAGAAAAAAAGTTATGCGTGTGTCACCTTTAAATTTTTAATGGGGTTTGCTCTGTTCAACTCCTTCCCTTGTTTTTTCTTTCTATTTCTTTGGACTGCTTACATCATGTTTGACAAACCTAAATATGTGATCAAGGCCATTTGCTGAATATGATACCTGACTCAGGCATATTGTGGGTCCGCAGTGTGCGGAGACTGATACTCATCACTGACACTTGTCGGTAAAGATGCGCCAAGATTAGCAGCCACTGCTGCTTTCAGCAGTGCAGTGTTTACCAGCTCATCATCTTAGCTTAACATGCTATCGCATTCTGATTAGCACGTAACCACAAAGTCAAGTAGAGGCCATGAAAAGTGTTGACCTGATGATGGTGTATTTCAGGCCACAGGAACGGGACTTCTAAAGCTACAATAGTTTACGGAATTGAATTTAAAGGTTGCTGAGAAATTTCACTTAAACCACAAATCTGAACTTCCTAACAAGAGGAATTCAGGGGATCACCCAAATCATGAACATTTACCCTATGGAAACACCAATACATTACTGAGTTATGTCAGGACCAAAAGCAGTGACAGTGACACAGAACAGTCTGATGAAAAAATAGTCCATAACATACTGCTTTATAGCACCTTAAAAATATTTGGAAGCTGGCACCCAGCATGCAGTTCAGTGGCTCCTGACCTGAGATCACGGTCACTGAGACAGCTGCTCCCACCAGCAGACACACAGATCCTTACAGTCATCTAACCTCTTCTCTCAGCCACTCAGCACAAACACTCAGCATCCTATCACATTGGTGCCAGCTATCATGTATTCACATATGCGTGTCAAGGGACTCTGTGTCATCTGTACTGTTATGTAAGGAGGGGGCACAGAGGGTTAAAAAATAAAACAGTCTGCTGGTCTTGAATTATACGTGTATGTGTGTAAACTCAACAAAGCTATTTCCATCAGACGGTGGAACAACAGAACGTGCAGCTCAACTTTACATTAGGAAAAAAAAAATCACTGGAGAACCAACTGTGAATGTTAATTTCCAGTCATACAGTAAGAAGAGTCTACACAGATCGTGTTACTACAGGTTTCAGCTACTAAAGAAGAAGTAATCACACATTTAATTCAGTACCTAACCCTGAGAAACCCGGCCTTAGCCATTTTATAATACAGTTAATATATAGTACCAGTCAAAAGTTTGGACACAGTGTGTCCAAACTTTTGACTGGTACTGTGTGTAGCCATGCACTCTGGATACAGTTTCTGGTCATTTCAGAATTTACCACCATCTAAAGATACATTGAAACTGATACACATGAATCTACAGGAAAAGCAGAAACACAGTAAGGAAAAAAAGGAGAGAAAATATCACAGATCCTGTCATATTCATAAAGATAGAAAGACGTGAGGATTAAAGGGTGTTGACTTACTGCCTGGGCAGCCTTGTTCTCAGTTAGCTGCATGAAAGTTGGGTTGTTTTTTGGCTTCCTGGGTTTGGGGGTTCGCTCGGCATGACTACTCTGGCCTGCCTGTGATTCCACTCGACTGCCCATATCTTCCCCCACACTAGCTGAAGTACTGCCACTGCTCGACGGGACGTTTTCCTTGTTGGTGTCTTCTCTGATGGAAGGACCTCTGTTCTCGGATGAAAAGAAAAAGGGTGAGGAAATGAGACATCTGTCTTCCATCCGACTCTCTGTTCTCTTTGGTCTGTTTTTAATCAGATTAACACTGGATGAAATGCTTCTGGAAACCAAATGCCAAGTTAATCCCGATGCCTTTCTTATATGTTCTCAAGCAGCTAATGTGCTGTTTAGTGTTTGTGCTAAGTCTATTTACTGTCCATGCTCTTATTAACTTTTCTGCTGCTGAGACACTCCTTAAATCCATGTGTTGCTGATCTCTCTGACTCCACTGGGTCTTCATCAACACGGATTAGCTTCTTTCTGGAATGTCAACCAGTTGTTATGACTTCACAGTCAAGTTCGCCACACAGAATGAAACTGCACCAGCGTTTACTGGAACCAAAACACCAACTGAAAGTATCATTGTAGTATCACTGCAGTGACTCTCTGAGGTCAGGCTTCAGTAATGAAGGTGGGCACTACAGTAATGTAGTGGTTAGGATTGTCGCCTCACAGCAGGAATGCCCCTGTTTCAACTCTGGCTGGGGCCTTTCTGGGAGTTAGCATGTTCTTCCTGTACCTGCGTGGGTGCTGTACAGGTACTCCGACAAGCAATGGGGGATTCTAAATGGGCTATAAAGTGCTGTATGGATGTGTAGTTAAATGTGACTTATAGTTAAAGTGCTTTGAGCGGTCAGTAAGACTAGAAAACCATTATATAAATGCAACTACATTACAATTATTTTGCTGTAAGATGTTAAATTGAATAAGAAAAAAAAAGCATTAAAAAGTAAAATGAATCTGCAGTTGAGGCTGACTTTATGCTGGTACCATTAATTACCTCCTTCATGATTATGCCATGCCCACAGTACCTGTTTTTTTCTCTGTGCTTCTGGCCCTCCTCCTGCTGCTGCTCTCTTTGGTGCCTACGTCTCTGTCTCGCCGTTGGTGTCACCCTTGAGGAGCATGTGGTCAATTCACAGTTGTCTGACTGCTGAGCCTCTAAAGGGTTTACATCAAAGAGGTGCTGCTCCACTGCTGAGCTTATGGTCCTGTCCAGAAAACTTCAGGGAGCAACAAAATGATAAGATAAAATGCACCATTTTATGCTCCACTGTTTTGCTTTTTCTTTAGGAAGTAATATATTTATAAATTACAACAGCAGTAAAAAGCCCACTTACTTTACCACATCAGGTCTGCAGTGGACAGGGGAAAGGTGGTTACTGAAAGAAAAACATGTCACTGAGCAAAACTAAAAATTCCCTCGGGCTCAGGCTGTGGCCTTAGGTGATCAAGACATCCATGTGTACGGCTGAGTGCTCACCTCAGCTGCGTTCAAAGCATAAATGGATCCTTGGAGGGCAAAGTGTCTGGCTTCCATGGCTACCAGTAAGTCGAGCAGCAGAGAACATGGTCATGGATCTTTATACGTATCTATGACTTCATTTGTATTTCATTTTTAATCCCCTCTCCTTGTTAAATACATTCAGGATAAAGCAATAGATTTGTATACCATTTGAAGCATTAAATGTGTCTATAACCCACTTCAGTACCTTGATTAAATTTTGACATAGAAACCAACATAAAGCACCACTCTCAGGTCACCATCTGTTTATTCTCTTTATTTTCTCTAGAAGGTTTTATCATATATTATATATAATATTATAGCAGACTTTCTAAAAGCTTTGAGCTGTTTCAGTGTTATTCTATAAAGTCTGTAATAAATCATTAAAAAAAAAAACAAAATCCCTAACATTATCTGGTAACAGTTTTGTGATTGTGTTAATTTGCTGGACTGTTGCTAGGATATAACAAGCAACTAGTACATAGATGGCAACAGCAATGGGCCCATTTTTACCATTTTCTAGGTTACACGATGAATCAGTTTAACGCTCAAACAGGTACTCAGTTAAAAACACGAAATATTTATGAGTTTTGATGGTTTAATTTTGGCTGTTTTTCTATATATTTGGCTAAATGTTAAATTTCTTAATTACATTAACACATCACCATCGTGATTAAGCTGGCATAACAAAAGAAAAATCCCTGCTCCTTTGGATGTTCCTATGGCCTTGACCAGCTGATTGATATCATGTCTGCTGTTCCTGGAATCCAGCTTCCTCAAGGGTGACCTCAAACAAAATCTCCCATAAACAGCAGTGTTGTCAGTAATAACAATACAGCTGGTAAAGGGCCACATATGGATCACTGATGAAAGAGGAGATAATAATGGCATGATTGCGTACTGTGAAGGTGACTGTGGTGAAGCTGTGTAAAACGGAAGCACTGATATTACCAAATATCAGGGTGCTGAACTGGTTTTAAAGCAAGAGTGTTGCACTGTGTAATAACTAAGTAGTTAAGTACTGATAAGAAAATCAAAGCGTACTCATGGGACTTTTTGATTGTCAGTTTCTCTACTCACAAATAAAATTTCCTGAAAAACAAAATCACATTTCTCTTCAGGACAGTTTCTTTTTTTAAAGTGTGGAAAAAAAAACAAAAAACAAATGAAAAGGGGAAGCTGATTCAGATGTAGAAGCCTTGGTTATGTCACACTAAGAAAATCACCACCATATAACAAATCTATGTTATGTTAAACGGATGGTTGATTCAGTGGCTGACTGATACTGACTTAATGTTAATGGCCACAAACGTTAAAAGCATAAATTCATCAACTTTTCAGACGTGTTCATTCAAATATGATATAAGTTTTTAGAGCTGTCTATAACTTTGTGTCATAATTCGAGAAACATTTATGGCAACCCGACTAATAAGCCCATGCTCTATGTTGCAAATATAGCACTGTAGCAGTAGAGCCTCACTTTTTTTTTTAGCTTGTGACTGCTTACAATAGAAAGTTGTGTACTTGAGTCTGCTCATCCTGGGATATGACTTTAGTTTGAACTGTTTCTATGTGCTCTCTCGTGAGAAAAGGTCCAGAGTTAGAACTATAGACAGCTGGGAAAAATGTATTTATATCTAAATGATCTTGTGACTCTCAGATTCATCTTGGGATGCTGTAATAGAGGCAACCACCCTATGAGCAAATGGGGTAACACATGATTATTTGTCTACACACAATGAGTTCTACTGACTTGTTTGTATGATTTCCTTTAACTTAAAAAACAAAACAAAACAAAATATGTATCAGAAATGATATGCCAAGGTCATCCCGACTTAAATTAGCTTTCATATGCGGCCTCTTGTGCCAAATTTAAGCTGATCATCACTGCCTGTAGAAGCTTTTCATAACTGTATATCTTATATTTTAGTCAAATAGTTTTTAGGTTGGCACAAAATACAAGAAGTGCAGCAGTTTTGTGAAGAAGGTGACACCACTTCCCACAGAGAGCACTGCTCCACTGGCTTAGTTTCAGCTAAAGA
This sequence comes from Australoheros facetus, assembly GCA_030220045.1. Classification (NCBI taxonomy): domain Eukaryota; kingdom Metazoa; phylum Chordata; class Actinopteri; order Cichliformes; family Cichlidae; genus Australoheros; species Australoheros facetus. The sequence goes on from JASGAU010368943.1 coordinate 7,928, forward strand.
TGTAACTGTAAAATCATGGGATGACTTCCTGGTGAGTAATAAAGGCAGTCTTAGTCATGAAGTCTGGGAAAAGAGACCTCAAGGGCAACAGGGACGAGTCATTACATCACAAACTTAACAGGAACATCACCAGGAGGATATTAATGAGCAAAGTCAATAATCCTTTCTAGAATTTACTCTAAAATATAAAATTACACCAAAAAGCCCAGGTTAATGTTAACCAGATTAACAAAGTGAGTGTGAAGCTTCACTGCCCAGTTGTAAAAAAAAAAACTTACATCAGGAGTCATTTTTGTTGTTACTGTATAACTATGGCATGAGTGTTTTATCTTACAACAAACTTGCTACTGTTTGTTTTAGTTTAAGTATTTTCTGTTTCACACCTGAAGAATAACAGAGAACAAGTTGCATGTCACCAACAGTTGTTTTGCTGAGGTCTGTTCCATTTGCTTAAGAGAAAAAAAACATGACCTTAAAGGTTTATGCAGCACCAATATGTGTTACACTTTAACGTGTGTCCAAGTGGTTACCAGTTTTTGATCCTAAAATTAGTCTGGCATTTTATGACTGGGGCTGGGAATTACTGGGTAACTGAATACTGTGCCCACAATAACGATGATATCACCATACAGGCACTCTACTTGTTTCTACAATACCTAACAGACTGCAAGACAATTACCTTTGATAAAATAATTTCTGCACAGCTGCTGAAGAACAAATACCCTTAAAAAAGTAAAAAAGCAGGCATTATGAAAAGTGCTTATATGTTGGCTGGTCATACTGACTGACTGGCCACTCTCACGCCTGTGCAGCAAATACAAATTCACACCTGACTTTGTCCTGCATGAAGATGGGGCCTTGCTGGCCCTTTTCAAAGGCGACACAATACAAAATTGTGGTTTCATCATGTGTTATGTGCTAATATTTTTTGGCCAACTGCTGTAAGCTCTGGGGTTTTATCATCCAAGAAATGTTCTTTAGCTTTCTATTTAATAGACAAGAACAGTACCAATCTTCTTTATCTTGGTAAAAACAAACATTACTTCTTAAAATCTTGAACAATTCCTTTAACAAATATAGTGCCAGGCAGAATCAAAACATTATGCCATGGGAATAACCACTGACAAGTCAACTTTTCTTTGTTTCCATTTGTATGAAGTCTGTAAGATTTGCTGATCTGTGGTGGTCTGGTCTGGGATGACAGGACAGATCTGTCATTTTAATTCTCCAGTTGTGCATTTTTTGTTTATGTGCTGCTGTGTTTGTGTTTAAACAGCCAACAGGGCAACTCTTTGTTTTAAAAAACTTTAAGGGCTGCTCAATTTTATTGTTTCACCCTGGACCCCCTAACTAAGAAAATGGCTTTAAGACCAAAATAATGTGTTTCTGTAGTGAGTGGCTGTTTTGGTGTTTTAAAGTCAACAGGTCTTTAAGGCATAAAAAGTGGGAACGGAACAACTCAAAAGCTTTCCCAGCAGAAGCTTATGCCAGTTAAATCCCCAGCACTGTGTAACCAGGGGCGTTTGCTCAGGTAATCCAGTATTACACCACCGTCAGATGTTAGCCAGGAACTTCAGAGTCTTTGGTCAATGCACACAGAAAAAACAAAACAAAGAATGATTCACTTTGACTGAGAATCTCTGTATGTGACTGACTGCATGCAGGCTTCAGCAGACAGATCAAATGTGTGTGTATGTGACAGTGTACAAGTAGGAAATGGAGTTAATCACTATGAACGTGAGCATGAAAAGTAAATAAGAGGTTGCTCGTGACAAGTAAGGGGAGGATTGGAAGTGTTTAGATACAGAGAAACAGACTGCTGCAAATAAAGATTATTGTCATTTTCATTTATCTCTAAATCATTATGTTGACTTCTAAAATATACAATGCTGAGAAAGGAAAAAAAAAGATAAAACTATTCAAGATTTTTGACTGGCATGAATTAATATGAAAAAGTTAGTACAAAATAGATTTATGTACAAAAACCTTATACATATTCTGTTTTGCCAAAAGTATTTACTCGTCTGCCTTCACACTTAGAGTACCAGTCAAAAGTTTGGACACACTCAAGCGTGTCCAAACTTTTGACTGGTGCTGTATTTGATCTTGAGTGACATCCCATTCTTAATCCATGGGGTTTAATATGATGTCACCCCACACTTAGTTAGCAGCTATATCATCTTCAACTCTCCTGGGATGGCCTTCCACAAGGTTTAGGAGTATGTTTATGGGAATTTTGATGATTCAAGCCTTTTATGCAGCTGCTCAGCCATGGGAACCATTCTATGAAGAACTGTTCTTGAGCTAATTTGAAGGCCACATGAAGTTTGGAGGCCTGTAGTGATCGACTCTGCAGAAAGTTGGTGACCTGTGTACACTATGCCCCTCAGCATCCACTAAACCCGCTCTGTGATTTTACGTGGCTTACTGCTTCGTGGCTGAGTTGCTGTTGTTCCCAATCGCTCCCAATTTGTTATAATAACACTAACAGTTGACTGTGGAATATTTAGTAGCGAGGAAATTTCCCGATTGGACTTGTTGCACAGGTGGCATCCTATCATGGTACTATGCTGGAATTCACTGAGCTCCTGAGAGCGACCTATTCTTTCACAAATGGTTGTAGACGCAGTCTGCATGCCTAGGTGCTTGGTTTTATACACCTGTGGCCATGGAAGTGATTGAAACACCTGAATTCAATTATTTGGATGAGTGAGTGAATACTTTTGGCAACATAGTGTACTTTAAAAAAAGTGTCTTCATATGTATGTACTCCCATGTACCTGTAAATTTTACTGAACTGAAAAGATTCCAATCTGTCCAATATCTAATTAGCACATCATTTATGAACACAGTGGCTTCTGTCGTGTCCTCTACTTGGCTGTTGTGTCTCTGCCACCATAACCAAACAGTGCTGAGCAAACCGTTGGATGTGCATGCTGCCCTGCTGTCCCTCTAACTGGCGGCTCCATTGTCTCTGATGATAATGCACTGGGGCAGCACGCAGCCACTTCCCCCACACTTCCAATCAAAAACACTATACTCCATTCCCATTCTGCCTGCTTTCTAATACAAAACAGGAGGCCTACCTCATGTAGAAAGGAGATATTGGTCTGCCTCCATCTTGGGAGCTGAAATATAAAAAAACAAGCAGACTTAATTAGCATGCAGGATGTACAAAGTCCTATGGGATCAAAACATTAAATTTCACCCACAACAGTAGATTTTACTGCAGCTAAAAAAAAGTACATGCACAAGACCGGCTTTTGTCTGCAGAATAATAGCCATGCAGTGCTACAGATCAGTGCCTTTGTGAAACATGTCTCGGGTAATTATTATGAACCAAAAGAACTACGAGCTGCTCTGGAATATAGGCTGTGCTGCTGCTGCCTTCTCATGTATGCCAGAAACACATGATGAAATTATGCAACAATAAGAGGAACTCAGTCTTGGCACTAATATTGGGATTGCTTAACTTTTTTATATCCTGGTTGAAAATTTCACAATCGCCTAGTTTTGTTTGCCTAAGCAGAGCTCAATTCTTTATTATCTGAAACAAGGAAAGGAAAAAAAAAACATTGCTACAAAAATGTAAATTGTTGTCATGTTAGAACTTTAATAAATCAAAGTGCTGATGTGCTATCTTTTACATACTATGTTCATTACATTTAACATAAGACCTTTTAAATAAATAAAACTGATGATGTGATTTTCTGTGTAGGTTCTCAGACATCTAGGTCATGATAATCTCAAGAGCTTGAAAAAAAAAGGCAACTGGACTTCAAGTTTTTGAAGACATTCCCCTTCTCATCCTCTCTTCGGTGCTCACTGAGGAATCTTCCTCAGTAAAAGTCTGAACACTGAAGTTTATCAGAAGCCCACACACACAGACCAGTACCTACCACTCACACTGGGCCAAAAACATTCCCTCTAAGGAAGAAGGGAAATAAAAGGATCGCACACATGTAAAGAAAGCTATTAAAACATCTGGTTATCCCAACCGGGTTTTTTTTTTGGTTTGTTTTTTTGCATTTTTGGCCACAGTGGCTTTTATGGGCAGTGAAGAGAGACAGGAAATGGGGGAAAGATTCAGGGGATGACACGCAGGCAAGCTGGCAACGGGCCGGGACTCGAGCCCGCGCCGCCCGCACCGCAACGCGGCATATGTATGTGGTCGCTGGCTTCACCACTAAGCCACCCAGGTGCCCCCAAATGGGCTTTTATCAAATCTGTAAAATGCACAGGAAAGAAGGTCAGACACCAACTAGCGAGAAAGAGAATAACAAACGGAACAACGCTGTAATCCCTCATGTAGGAGATTTGTCAGAGAAACTCAGGAGAATTTTCTCCAAGCATGACATCCCAGTACTGTACACTTCAGACCAAGTCACACCCTAAGACAAAAAGCGGTTCATTGTAAGGGCAAAACTCCCAAACACAAGCTAAGCAACATAGTATATGCTGTGCAGTGCATCAAGGAGGGCTCGGACCTCTATATTGGAGAAACCAAACAACCACTCCACAAATGCATGACACAACATAGAAGAGCCACCTCGACAGGACAAGACTCAACTTCAAGACGCCAAACTTCACATTTTGGACCATTTATGTTCACTGTGACCTCAATAGGTCACATGATAGGGTGAGGCTAGGTCTCACAGTGGTTTCACCCGAAACCCCTGATGGTAATGACCCACACCTTTTTTTCACACCTTGACTCATGATGATGCACATGATTAATAGTGGGTCAACAACCACCTTCAAAGGGGAAACCCCCACTGGGGTTAAAATACCTGGTACTCTCCAGCTTTTGGTTTTGGAATTCATACAAGCCTCTTGTACGAGAGGTGAAATGTCTTCAAAAACTTAAAGAAGTCCGGTCGCCCTTTTTTCAAGCTCTTGAGACTGACGTTGTGATTCATTAACTTTGCAACTAAATCTGCAATTTTCAGAAAATTAGGGAGACAAAGAGTAATATTTTCACAATAAAATATTGAGTGACATATCATTACATTTTACAACACTGTTAAGACTGTATTTGGATGTTTCTGTGAGAAGGGAGCAGCTGTCCAAGCAACTCTTGTAGTGCTTTCTATTTAAATCTACACAACATTTGGACAAAAGGTTTGGTTTGAAAATGCTGATAAACCAGGTACAGCAGAGTAATAGTAGGAGCTTTGTTATCCAGTAGCTGAAAACGAGGGCAGGTGTTTACTTTGATCTCCAAACCTGTTTTACTCAATGTTCCTGTGACATTTCAAAACAATTAGGTGAATAATTGCATAGACATCAGGGAGAAAAATGAGCAGCTACTTTTGATAAGTGATGAACTACAGTAATTTGTTTAGTCTGAACAAATACAGGACCTTTGAGCTTAGCAGTGTGTACAATGTTTCTCATCCAGACATTCACACACACACAGTCTCTGAGTTAGGCCTCGGGGTTAAACTCAGAGTTCACCATCTTGCCCCAAGCACGCTCGGACATTTAAAGGGGGCTGAATATCCAACTTCTAACCTGCTCTGCCATCTCAGTCACAGCCACTACAAACAAACAATTTGACAAAAAAAACCTAAAAATAATGGTATTCTCTAAAATAAAGCACATATTGTGTGTACTCTACACTATGTATAGTATATTTATATTGTAGTTACCTGAACCTGTAATAAATAAAGCACTTTTATACTTTTGCTGCTGGTTAGAAGTCAAGCTGTATTTTGTTGTCTCTGTGTTAATATTCTTTATCAGGCTCTTATAAAATATTGCAATAATCTAATCTGGTCATCTGACATTCTACAGGAAAAAATAACTGCTGAACTAATTACTATTAAAAACAATGGTACAAAAAGACCCACTAGTTTTGCTGAGTGGTTTTATATTGTTTGGGATATAGAATTGGAAAGTAATGCATTATGTGTATGTGAATGCTTTACAGTTCAGTGCTGTTACAATTACTACCTAAACAATAATGCCATATGTGATACTTAAGTTCTTCAATTGTGTACATAATGAACAGGCAGAAATAAAAAAAAATTTTTAAAAATCAAGTGCAGAAATGTGCATGAAAAAGTCATGTAGAAGTCTGCAAAACAAAACAAAACAAAACAAAACCCAACAACCAAAAACCAAACCAATAACAATAATTAAAAAAAAAAAAAAAACAGGAAGGAAAACAAACATGGCAGAGCACTCTACAGTGTACAGAGTGGTTTAATAGCCACATTATTTTGAATTTATTATACAAAGGAATGATAGTGTGACAGTGAAATGAAAGATCCTGTGTATGTCCTCCTTGTGCAGATAAGTTTAATGTTACATTTTAATGTCACACAGGAATCAATTTGCAGTGATGTGATGACCAGAGACCGTAGGAAGAGAATGAATTTTGACAACTTCAAGTGACTACGGGTGAAATATCCACTGGCAATGTAAAGTGGGCAGGTCCCAAGATAAATGTTTCTTGACTTCGATGTGAGCAACTGAAGTGCAGTAAATGCATTAGAGGGTTACCTAGACAACCAGAGCCTGAAATGTTGGCTAGTGACCAACTGGCAGCTTCAAAGCGATGTGAAATAAATGAATCGCTTCCTTTGTGGACGCAACTTAACTTGCAGTTACCTGACAATGCACCGCAGGTGATGTTGCAAAATAACATCAAATTAATGCAGTAAATAGTATATATTATTCTATAGAGGAAGTAAATAAGTAAAATAAATCAATACTTAACATAAAAGCAACTAGTATTGTGTAAAACATTAGTTTTTTGGAGTGATGATTCCAAAACACTGATTTCTCCAGCAGAAGTTGCCTACCCTTTGGTTGAAATATTTAAAGCCCTGAAGAAGCCAAACTGAGCAAACATAATTAAATGTTTCTGTGTCTAAATATTGTTTCACTGATGTTGTTAGATATAGAAGGAACAAGAACAATGTGACATGAAACTGAAACAAGCAGGTAGTCAGTAGCTTCCACATGTTATAGTGGATCAAATTCACTAAATATTTAGTACTCTACTGCTTTGCTACGTGATGTTCCTGCATGTGGCTTACTGTAAGCGGCCGGCATGTTGACATGAGGGCGGACCACTTTGGCCATCCGGGCAGCACATCAACAAGTTCAAAACAAAGGATTTAGGTTTCAAGTCAAGCAGGATTAAATTGGGCCAAAGTTTATTGAACTTCAAAAGTCTTCTCAAATTGCATAATGTACAGAAAATGTGTATATACTCCTAGTTTTAGTGGAGGAGCACTTCACTACATAACTCTTCCAAATTCTTTTGCAGCTTTAAGGGTGAATTTTTTTCCTCCCCCACATCCCCATGTTCTTAACGAGTGTTACACAGTCTGGCAAGCGTATTAAAATAGTGCGTGCCGTCACTGCCGCTGTGAATTGCAAAAGAAAAAAGCGGAAATCCTGCTTACCCACTACCTTACTGAGGGGATAACAAGAAGCTTTTGTAGGCATACTCCGACAAGGCCTGATCCCTTTGGGGTGAGCGGAAAACAACTAATCTGGACAAGCTCCACTTTTTCAACATTTTTCAAAATGTGTAGAAAAACGTTGCCAGATTAGTAGATGCTGTTCACTTAATCTTACAATATATACATATTTTTTTACCTTTCACCTGCTTTACCTTTTCCAAAGGCTCTCTATTACACACAGCAACGGTGCTGGGAGAGGTACAATTAAAAATGTCAGATGTGAACATTTTCAATAACATTATTTGGGAAGTGCTGTCACTGTGTTTTGCATTGCTAATCTTACAAGTAAGTTACGTAAACCTATTATTTGAGTGGGTAGTGCAAACATGAAGTGAAATCCAGCACCACTCCCCCCAAATATACAAACTTTATGTTGACCATGTTTTGCTTTATATTCAGTACATATTTAATACACTATGAAGACAACATAGAGCCTCAATACAGATGGAAAGTTTATAAATGAAATATGACAGTCGTTAGTTATTACATGCCCCTTGTTCTGTGTTATTTTTAATGACCATTTCACAATTAGATGACACATTAAAACAAAAAGTTTGACAAGCACAAAATAGATCAGCGCTCCAAGCGATATCTTTACATTTCAATTACAATTCAATATCCAAACATGATGAAGTCAGCAAATCTTCATGCCTGATAATCTACAATGAGAAAATCTTTGGCATTTATACCTAAAATACTGGATGAATTAATACTTTCTAACAAATCTGGCTATCTTTGACTTGTAGATATTGTGGCAATCTGACTGGAAATCTTCATCCATATAAAATCTAAGCACAGTTAAAGGCCACAGTCCCATATCAGTATTCAGTTTGTTGGAAAACCAGTTTGATCTAGCCAGCAGCATCTCACTACAAATACAGCCAGTGCTGTCTGATGTTCAGGCTGATGGATGGGACCTCCTGACAGGCAGCCAATAATACTGCTAAGCCACAGGGAACCTGCTTTCACAGCACACTGTAATGTTCCTCTCCCACCTTTTTCCACCACGCTTCTAAGAATCTCAGCAGTTACATCATGATATTCAGTGAACCATTGCAACTCCACACAAAAGCCAGTATGCATCCCCAATGTGCAACTATGCAATGCTAGGAGCATAGGTTTTCATGACTATGAAGTGCTGGCTAGAATGGCTTATCCAGTGAATCAGGTTGTTGTCATACGTTTTAGGTACAAGTGAGGGCCTAAGATGAACAAAATTACTGGACAGAGGACTCGGATACATGCAAAAGACAAAAAGGTGAGGTGGACAAGAAGTGGAGCTAGTTCCAGGAGACCTTAAGAAGGGTTATTTTAATTATTAGTGTGTGCTGAACGTGACCTGAGATGGAGGTAGTTCCTGAAACTAAGGGTGCGTGCGTGTGCGTGTGTGTGTGTGCACATGCGTGCAAATATTTTCAAAACTGTTCTGGTCCAGTTGCAATATATGTTGCACTATGTCAACGTAGACTTCTCTGACACATACCTACAGAAAGTGAAAGTGGACATGAAAACACAGATTTCTACTTGTGGAAAATTATAATTTTGTTAGCTATGAATATTTGTTCACACAATCAGATGAAATTCATTGTCTTTAAACACTTAAAAACACCACAGTGCAGTTAGTACTACTAGAAAGTACTAGATGGTAAAATAATTTAAGTCTTTGGCACATCGCATGAGCCTACTACTAAATACCACTGAGTTCAAATTGCTGATGCACATTACAGACATGCTCTCTGTAAACCAGCCACCACCAGATGCAACTAGACCAGGAGAATTTTAGGGTGTGGGGGATTTCCACCTGAAGATTTACTCCCTCCCAAGGTGGCAAGAAGCTCTTGCCACCTAGGAAGTACAGAATAATTTTAATGTATTCAGGGGATTTGTGTACCAGTAATTGGGTCACAGTGAAATATCTTGGCTTATGGAAACTTGTGCAGTACTACTCTCTCTCTCTATTGCACATTTACTTGGGTTGTCTTTGTCTGATGTTAAAATTTGTTTGATCTGAAACATGTTAAGTGTGACAAAAAGAACAGAAACCAGGAAGGGGGTAAATACTTTTTCACAGCACTGTACATTCATAGGATGCATGGCTGTCTATGTTTGTGTGTCATACTAAACTTTTATGTAACGTGTAAATGGATCTTGTGATGAAAAGTTTTAGATGCTGATTAATGTTATAGTAAATGTCATGGTGCAGAAGCCAAAACAGTGTCACCTTTTTGTATCCAAATACTTAAGCATCATATGCGACATGCTTTATTTTACATTATAATCTGCAGTTTTTATTTGCCACTAAATAAAGTGAAAAACTGGGAGGATATACAAGAGCATACTTAAAAAAGGTTTTAATCAGTATAGTAGTGATTTTCAGTAAAAGAGTGCAGTTCAGTAAAGGGTGGGGTTACTCTAAGCCTCCAGCTGAAGCGGCAGGTACCTCAACAACAGACACAGCTGCAACCTTGCTATTCCAGGACTGAGGGCACTTAACACCAATGGGTTTCCAATTTCAGCTTCTTGTAATAGGCTAGTCTGCATACCAAATGAACATTACCACTGGGCTCAGGCTACAGGTCTGTTGGTTAACAGCATATCACATATGTATATAGTGGTCAAAAACTAATTACCATTAATAGAGCCCCTCTTTCATATTCTACTCCCTTAAGTAGCTTTCAATGTTATGTAGGCATGTAATGATTTCACACCATCATGCAGATAATACTGTGATGCAAATAAAATCATAAAACTACAGTGAACTGGTGTGGCTAACCACATTTCTCAGAGCAATGGACCTTTTTTTTATGCGGATACACTTAAAATATTTATTTGAAAATCCTTCACTAATAACACTTTAAAAATAAAATACACGCAGGTATCAAGCCTATATATATATATTTTTTTAAATGAAGATGCATCAGACACTCACCTGCTGAGACCCTCCATACTGTCAAAGGGACTGATGTCTTGGGGGTCGACATGTGAGGCAGTGTCTGAGGTGTCTTGGTACGACATTGGTGTAGTTTCCATTGCCTCTGCGCTGGGGCTCCTTAGCTCTGAGGTCAGGGGCAAAACTATTGGTATGGAGAAAGGTCTTGGATGGTGGGGCACCCCAGAGGAAAGGCTGGGCTTGACCACTTGAGTCATGCCGTCGCTCTTCCCTTTCCTCACCTGTTTGGAAGAGACAGAGAAAGGTCAGTCTCACGAGAGGAAATATGAGATAGAACGGGAGGCAACTGATACTGAGGCTGCTGGTAACATTTCTGTGCAATCAAACACACAGAAACACACGCAACCTTTGCTCATGATACTATAAAGCATGCACTCGAGGATCTGCTGAAAGAGGTTAGGGGAAAAAATGGCTAGCTTATAAATCTGTAATATTCATCTTACCGTACTGACTCTGAGAGGGTACAAACAGCGTGAGCCACCAACTGTTGTATAGGAAAAGAACCTTAACCTAATTACAGCCACATTCTGAAAACTACCCTTTTTCATTTCTGACTCACAACCAAGTAAACCTAAGAGAAATGTGTTAAAGAGCTTTCTTCTTGTTTATGTGAGAGAACTCACTGCTCATGTACACTGAAGCTGAATAGCTGGGTGGCTGTGGCGAGCAGAGTATGAAATGGGTCTGACACTAGCTGCTTAACTATCAATAATGGCCAGAAATATCCAGTGCTAAAATGGGCTCGTCCGTAGATAAACATCTGTCAGCTGAATTAAAAGGCTTTTTAGTCTTTACACCAATTATCAGTGGAACATTTCCATTTCGGGGTTTAACTTAATGGGCTCTACAATAATCTATGGATGCAGCCCCCATTTAGACATTTAGTCGCTGATGCACTTAATGGGTGGATCATTGGGAACATTATTAGTTGCACAAACTTCTTTAGCTAGACCTGGTATGGATTTTGCCCCTCGGAGTTTTGTGATTGATTCAGCTAAATCAGTTGTTCACAGAAAACCGCAGGGGAGGAAACAGGGAAAATAAATGTGGACAACAACTTATTTTTAGCAAAGGGTTGAAGGATGTTTCATCACACTCTGGGGAGATGTCATGGTGAGAGATGGTAGAAATGGGTGTTGTGATAATAGACTTTCTTTGAATAAAAAGAAAGTCTATTAATGTTTCTGTTTAATGTTTTCATTAGTACTAAACAATGTCCATAGTGATAAGTTGCTGGCTGTTGCTGTGAAATTGACTGCCAAAGCCCCAGTCACAGAGGCCAAGAGACCAGTCACTGACTACCTGGCAACCATGGGTTGCTAGAGAAAAATGTGTGTTCCCCTACTGGTTGGCAAGTGGCTGCTGGAGGTTGCTGGCTGTCACTAGGTGGTAGAGGTATACAGTGCTGCATCAAAAACCTCCTCGAGGGCACCTGGGTGGCTTAGTGGTGAAGCCGGCGACCACATACAAATGCCACGTTGCGGCGCGGGTTCGCTGTCTCTCTCCACTGTTGATAAAAGCTGCTGTGGCCAAAAATGCAAAAATGCAAAAAAAAAAAACCTCCTCGTTCTGGTTGCTAGCAGATTGCAGCGGTAACCTGTAGTTTGCATGGAAGACACTGACTCTTCTGCCAACAAAGTAAAAGGTGTGTCTTTTGAAATGTGTTGGTTGCAGTGGTAAGGTACAAGATTTACTGTAAAAGTGAACAGCTTGTTTGCGTTGTGCGTCACACTTTTCAAGTTTCACTGTTATTCAAGTTTCACTGTTATTCACCAGCAACCACTCACCAAGTGGTCAGAAAATATACATTTTTCTCTAAAGACCCAAGGTGGCCAGGGGGTCACTGGTCGGCCTCTAGGCCTATGTGACTAAGATTTTAGCGAGAAGATAATATGAAATCACATCATACTTCTCGATACACGCAGGTGTTAGATACAGCCATGCAAACTCAAACAGAGAGCTAAAAACCTGTCCTACTCCACTCCTGGTGCTGGTTTCCACCTATGCATTGAGAACAACAGTCAGGAGCTAAATAGGCCTGATGGCAAAAATTGTGACAAACCCAAATGAGGATATGACCTGGTTTCTAAATCATGGATTAACTTACAATTTGTTAGTAAAATCTCAAAAGACCGCAAATAAAGCCAAATGAAATATTTAGAACTTAATGTTTCACTCGGGTTACTCTGGTTTCTCTCAGTTAACCTGCTACAATAAAAAGGAAGCTGTGGATGACCACAATGAACTCCATTCACTTACTGGTGCAACCTGATCCATACCTGTTTTTGCTTGCACAACCACCACAATCATTTCATATTCATTTGTAAATAGTGGCTCTTTATCTAAGCATTTGTGCTCCCAAAGAAAGAAGAGTTAGCATTTGAAAAAAAAGGTACTCAAATGTTTCTATGATTTTCCACAGCAATAGTCCTTTTTTTATTTTGTAGTGTGATATTTACTCAGCAACAGGAAATAAGTAATACTCTGCCTGTAACAACTGTTTGTTTTACAGTCCAAAGATCATGCATGGGCATAAATGTGTAGTTCAAACAAAACACAAGGTCCTTTCAGTTTAATGAGAGGCGTATTATAAATCTAAATGATGCAGCAGGCATATTTAGAGCTCTCAAATTTAAGTGGGTGTGTTTTTCTCTTACAACTAGACCTAACCCTAGGATCATAACCATGATTTTATTTGATCACCATGATTTTACCTAACCTGAGGCTAATAAATACAGCATTTTATAGACTGACAAGACTTTGTCCTTAGCGTGCCACAGCACCTGCTGTAGTTCTGGTAGAAATGTGTGAGTGATGACCATTTAAAAAACAAAAAAACACACACTTTCAATATTTTCTTTAGTAGTAAAGTAGTAGCTACTTTATGAGGAACGTGAGTCTCTGGAAACTGTAGCAATAAAAGTTAATATTTAAAGTGACCGTGAAGCACTTGATAAATTCTTAAGGTCAGTCCTTTCTCTGTGAACACAATTTAATTTCAGGAGGATGTTAGGATTTCTAGGAATATGAGACTATGAGTTCTTGCTGTGGCACTCAGCAGCTGGACATTCAGGTTGATGGGTTGTGTTTCAAAAGCTCCTAAGCAAAAGACGTCACTAGATGGCCGCTGATGGTCGAACATTTCTGTCGAACATGCTGTTGCTAGTAGCAACCACCACTGGGAAAGCTACACAGCTGTTTCTAGTGGTGGAAAGTATCTAAGTGCATTTATTCAAGTACAAATTTGAGAGGCATGTACTCTACTTGAGAACTATCTTCATGAAATTCTACTTCTATTCCATTAGATCTCCAAGGGAAATACTGCACTTTTTACTCCATTCTCCATTACTTGGCATTTAAAAAATTCTCCTAGATACAATAAATACCAAAAAAAAAAAGAAGAAAAAAAAAAAACAAGGCAACAGTGCATATAAGTGCAGCTGGAGTGATTACTTTGTTTACAGAAAACTGTATTTTGATATTGCTTAATTAATCTTTCGTTCAAAGATGTGAAACATTTGAGAGTTCTACCTGCTGACCTTCCTTTTCAGTAAAAATCACTAGCTGCATTCTTATACAGAATACTCAGATTTGATTTCAGACAACAGAAACAGTAAACTCCTGATTAACTCATGAGTGATGGAGACTATTTTTCTGAGCTGAGTACATTTTCCTCATTATACTTTTGCGCCATTACTCAGTGTTTTCAATGCAACTTGCAACAAAATACTTTCACTCATGTAAAGGATTTGAATACTTCCTCCAGCGCTGACATTGCTCCATCCATCATGTTTTGTGTCCAAGAAAATACAGCTGTATGAAATCCAGTTCTGTTTTAAGAATTTAACCAAACTAGCAATTATGCTAGCTATCCTGAGGCAACTTGTTGCTGACACAACAGACAAAATAACTGTTTAACTGCAGGTATAACGTTTAGTGGTGTCATAATGTTTATTCTTTTTATCTTTAGTTAATCTTGTGGACACTACACAGCTGTTTACTGCATTATTACTATGCTGCGTTTGACAGAAGTAAGAGATCTTTTAATGACAATCAGGGTTGCCAGGTCTGTGTGCCAAAACCAATTACCACTCAAAACAAGACCACAGTAAGCCCAAAGTTCAGACGAGGAGGACACCAGAGATCGCTTTAGCACGTACGCACGTATGTGCATTGGTTGATGTCATTACTTTACTTGATGTAATCAAGGTTTACGTCTTTTAGGTCTACCCAACCCCCAGACAAAAACACTTTAAAATAGCCATGATTAGTTTACATATATTACGCTTAATGCCAGAAAGATACACACTGGGTGGCTAGTTGAAACTTTATGAAGCCAATTTCTAACTAATGTTTATAAAACCTTTATCCAAATCACTGAATTTATTGTCTTTTATTTTCACATGCAGTGGAAACCTTGAAGACAATGAGCTGGCATTAACCTTCACTGGAAGTGTGTTTAACTTGCTGCATAGCTGTGCGCTTACACACGTGCAGTTTGAGGCCAGAGATGAAGAAAATATTCTGAAGTTTATACACAAGTTCTGCTAAAAAGCAAAATATCTTTCACAGACTATTGACGGAAGCAAACATCCTTCATCAGCAGATGTTTGTACCCTTCTGAGCTTAATTTGCTATTGTCAGCATTTCTTTTATCTCCACAGTGACACAGGCCTTGATATGAATAACCCATTTCTGGCATCAGAGCCTTCAAAACAAACCACAGAAAGATAATTGTGGTGTGTTTGAAAGCTGAAACCAACCTTCAGGAAATTACTAATCAATGAACTGTATATATCACAAAATAGTAAATAATGCAAATTTATATGCAGCTCATTTTGCAATTTAAGGTATTAAAGGAGGAGTTTCAAGCTTGATATTTACTTTACAAGTGCATCTTTCCAATCTAGTTTTCGGCTTGTATAAATTATTCCTGAGCACAGTTTCTAAAACATGTGCACAGACAGGAATTTTCCATTCTTTAATTGACCTACAGTCAATAGCCAAATGCCTTTTTCAGTAACAGAGCTCATCTGTAGTAACAGCACAGTCATAAGAGCATACCACAGCCACTGTTTTTCTCTCTCTGAAAATAAGCATGCTGTTGTTTCCTGTAGCAAATTGCCTTTATCAAATCACGTCATGTGACCAAGCAGAGGGCCTTAGTCATCACAGGCAGTCTGAGATTACTTCAGGCTAATCATCACTGAAGCAATACAGCAGATAAGAAACCACAAAGTATTTATTGGCAAAGAGTGAGAAATAAAATGTAATAAACTAGTAAGCCGGAAGAACAGTGCAATAATCATACTGACATGGTTATTTTCTGTACCTTCTTTTTCCTTGTTTTTGCCTTTGGAGCATTAGTGCAAGATTTCTTCTGAAGTTCTGCATTTCCTGGTTGGTTTAGGCGGCCAGTCTTGAAAAATGTAGAGACAGATAATGGCAGGCAGTGAGATTTACAGCACACAGTAAAATTACCTGAATAACTTTAGAAGGACTGACATTGCATTTATCAAGAGAGGCACAATCAACACAAATGTTATAATGTTGTTAAATAACAAAAGAAAATTGAGAGACTAAACTCATTTAAGGTGCATCATAAAACTCATTATTCTTGTGGGTGGTATTGTGGGTGGTATTGTAAAATGTGTTATAATAGCATGAGCACATTTCTACACGTGTCATTGTTTTGCTGCACTACGCAAAACTGTTTAAAATGTAAAATTTTTACATTTAGGTTTAACCAGGTCACAATTTCAACAAGAGTAAGTGAATAAAGGTAATCTGATAGCTGCTTTTTTAAATTATCCTATGAACAAATGATAAGTTATCAGCTTAAACTATTAAAAAGGTCATCGTCCACTTTACTTAGTGGCAGGAAATAATACACAAGTGGTGGTATACACAAGTCAGCTGACAGAAACCCACACAGACACACACAAAAATAGCATTAGAAAACAGCTTTCCAAAACATGCCCATGTTACGTTAACTGCGTCACGCAGATTATATTGTTGTTCCAAAAAGGACTGTGTAAGGGAATTTAATGGGCTCTTACAAGGCTGACCTGGGAACACTAGGCATAAACAAAAACACACACACACACACACACACACTTCACATTGAATGAACTTGACGGGAAAAGCTTTCATAACAGGTATGAATCAATACATAAACAAAGACACAAACATGCAGGCATGGTACTAAAAAAGCACATACTGGGAAGCTCATCCTGGGAAGTGAGGTTGGTGTCTTTGCATCAAGATGGCTGGATGGATTCTTTGTGTCTGCATGTGTCACACGAGTGTCCTGAGGAGGACAAAGGAGAGCCGCATTTGTAATACACATCTTACATATAGCAGATTAACAAAAGAGGTAACATATCATATTTAATAGAGGCCAAGAAGTTTTGCTCTCCAGTTCTTATACTAAACAAGAATCTCACACATATATATATATATAATAGATATGAAATGTCTTGATATAGATTTGAAGAGATTTAAACAAGATGACAGTCTGCCTCGTCAAACACGCACAGTCACAAAAACAGTGCCATGCACCTATCCTGTTGCTCTGCATTTTACAACTGGAAGTAAAGGCAAAACCACTGGTCATGTGTACTATGTTCACAGGCATTACAAGGAAGGTCAGGAGGTAGGATGCCTCTGCAGGCCATGTGTGCTTGAGTATGTGTTAGCGTTTTTGTGTATATGTGCATGTTTGTGTGTTATACAATCTTTTCTGGGTGAGGGATTTCCCACTGGTCATCACGGTCTCAGGTGGCAATGCCCTTAGAGGAATTCACAACACAGCACAAACACTTGTGACCGGATGATGATATCACAAAAAAGTACAACATATCTTTATAGTCTTTACAGATTTAATTTTAGTGTTACTAGTAATCTGGACCTTTAGAATTCAATTAATTGCATTTGATGGTAATTTATAAAATTTGTTTTTCTCATTGTAAGCATTACGTCACATGGGTAACAGATCCCGGGTTTAATGGTGTTAAAAATGGTAGGAGAGTACAATGAAAGGAGAGGCTAGAGGTCAAACCAAGAGAGAGAGAGATCTTTGTCATTGCCTGTCACAGGCATTAATCAACTGTCGAGACACTGTTGATGTCTGCACACTGAGATAACAAATGCCTGGTTTGTGAATTCTGCTAATTATGAGATAGTGGTAAACAAAGCTGATCTGCACTAAATATTCTGTAGCCTTCTTTCTCAACTCAAATGGTAATTGCATCTTTAAATAAATAAATAATATGGCACGCTAATTAAGGTGGATAGAGTCTGTTTTTTTACTGCATTCATATGCAGTCTCTTTGGGTGAAAATTGCACTTTCATGGTAACAAACATATGATTAACATTAATGTTCTCACATAATGTGAAGCATCTAAAGTCTGGATTTTTGGAAAACTCCATTGTTGTTGAGAATTTGAAACATAGGTTAAAATAGAGGCTTTTTCTCCTTAGCTCATGAAATTGATTCATGATGACAGAGACACTGACTTTAGGACTTTTGTAGTTGCTTATTAGGCAAACAAGAAGCTGAATTAATTCTTTTATACCCAAATTTGAGAAGACACACTGGACTTGTCTGAGAAGTCAGAAATTGATCAAGGACAATATTCAGCTACTAAAACTTTTTTTTTTTTTTTTTTAATTTAGGGCAGCTGTGGCATAATCCTTACACTGCATGGTGGTCCAATAAATTTGTTAAGCTCTGTATGTGTGTCTCAAAAACAAATGAAATGATAATGAAAGTAAATCTGAAACCATTACCTAAATATATTGCCAATCTTCAATTAATTCATGATGGATGCCTCAAGAACAGCCATACTTGAGGTATTAACAAATGCAGCAACATGATGCAAACCAAGGTTAAAACCAGCAGACCCAGCCAATCAACAGACATCAGTCATCAAAGCAGAAAACAGATAACAACAACCAAGGACTGAAAACAGCCACCTGTTGAGAAGGATGTGATATAAGATCAATATTTTAAAAAGATTTGCCTTGACATTATCTAAGCCTGCTTTTCAAAGCCATCAATCATCCAAGGTGGCTGGACAGAAGATGATGTCATACTGTTAAAAGTGCATGGGTACAACATGTGATTCACTAAGTTCTCTTACCAAACTGCAAAACATTGGCCTGACCATCAACACTGATTCATTTCATGTAAACAGTGAGCTATTTCACATAAACATTAGTCTTTGGCGCTTCAGTGAGTATACCACACCTTGGCAGTGATAAGCGATGACTCTTCTTTTGTGCAGTCCTCTTTGTCTGTGTTAACCTCAAAGATATTGCTGTAGTTCTGGATGAGTTTGGCCATGATCTTGTTACAGATGTTTTGGTCTTTCAGTGCTTCAAAACCAGGAGCCACGCTGGAGGAAAAGAAAAAAAGAAGAAAAAAAAATTCTCGGTCAAATGAATCTCAATTTA
Source organism: Australoheros facetus (assembly GCA_030220045.1). Lineage (NCBI taxonomy): Eukaryota > Metazoa > Chordata > Actinopteri > Cichliformes > Cichlidae > Australoheros > Australoheros facetus. The sequence continues at coordinate 26,814 of JASGAU010368943.1, forward strand.
TGCTGTAACGTTCAGATGGCAGGGTCAGAACTTGGCATAAACAACATGACAACAAACAAGCATCCTGTCTCGTATCAGTGGTTCAGGCTGGTGGTGGTGGTGGTGTAATGTGTGGGGGCTATTTACTTGGCATACTTTGGGCCCCTCATTAGCATCCATCCCTTTATGATCACAGTCTACCGATCTTCTTATGGCTGCTTCCAGCAGGATAACATGCACGGTCACAAAGCGCAATTCATCTCAAACTGCTTTTTTAAACCTGTGAGTTCAATGAGTTCCCTCTGCTCAAATGGCCTCCACAGTCACCAGATCCAATAGAGCACCTTTGAGATGTGATGATGGAATGGGAGATTCACACCATGGATATGCAGCTCTGATGGCAAAAGGGGGGTCCAACCCAGTACTAGCAAGGCATGCCTAATAAGTGTCCGGTGAGTGTATTTTCTGCTTACTGTCTACATTCACCAGCCAAAAAATGCAGCTAGCTAACATTACAGTTCAGTTGAGGGGAAGCTATTAATGTTTACATTGTGCCATGTTCACTGGTTTCTGTAAAGTGATACAGATGGATGTGTAGTTTGGTAGAAAAAAAAAGTTTCTGTATAAAACTGCTAACAAATGACAAGTTTTTTTTTTTTTTTTTGAGTAACTGGGTTAGGATTTATAGAAAGAGATGGTGCAGCAGAGGTTTTCAAGACTGAGATATTTGTGGCAGCTGCCATTCACTTTCATTAAATTTCAGTGCAAAGCAGACATCTGTAGAGTCCGTATCTCCAAAACTGGGCAGCTCACATAAAAACAATCAAAATGGATAACTTGAATTCATGGGTGGACTTTCCCTTTGAACATGATTGTAGCAGCAGCAATAAAAGAATTTGTACTGAACAAACATGACTGAGCTGTAATTGTGCTGCTGAAATGGAAAGCCAGTCACCAGTTTGTCAGGCTGAATCCAGCTTCTATAACAAGTTTGTATGATACTATTGCACAGCTTTGTGAGATGTATGCTGGGCTACATCTCACACAGCCTATCTGTAAGTCTAACAATATAACCTCAACACAGGCAGGCATAGCCTTTGTTGAAGAGAACAGGCTGTACAATATGAAACACTACCAGTTTCCCTGATCTCAGTTTCCATGGAATTCCCAGCCTTAACAAACCAATTTATTACTGAAGATTTCCATTGGTTACCAGCCTGGAGATCAGTGGAGTTACATGTTGAGAAATAAGTATGATTTAAAACTGGCTGCCTGGTAAGCCCAACAGAAAATTCAAAACTTGAGAACAGAGCTACTGAGCTCAGAAGCCTGAGAGAAGCATATGAGACCGCATACTGCATAATTTATTTCTAAACATTTTCACATCCGCAAACAGATAAAGGTTGGGATGTGTGAAACTTTTATGAAGCCTAAATATTTAGATCCATCATCCATCATGCAACACAACCAAGAAGGGCCAGAGAATCATTGTGCTGAATGTGTGCTTTGTGTTTGTGTTTTAAACACGCAAGTCAAAGTGATTGGCTTTCTGAAGTCAATTAATTAAAAAAATACTACTGCCTGCATTATCTTTTAAATAATGCTTGTTGTCCTCTCAGTGTCAAACACTTTTGGTACTGTATGTAAAATGAGATTAATTTATAATCATTCACTAGATTAAAGTTTTATCCTTAAACTATGACATTTTTTTTTGCTCCCCTGACAATCTGCTTCTCTTCTCACTCTATAAGCTACAGCACCACCTGCTGGCCAAGCACTGGATTTCATACTGGATGTCCTTTCTGATGCAACATTACCATTTATAAAGGCCTGAGGGTGTAACTAGGAACAAACTAGCTTGTGACCCCATGAAGCTGGGTCTGGGTCTTGAACCAGGGATCTTTCAAATGTGACAGAGACAGAAGCTCTGTTTATAAATCAGACTACAAAGCAGAAAACTTTGTATAACAAGGTATTTATAAAAAAACAAAAAATCATTTTGACATCATCATCTCGCTCTAAGCAATGCTGCCTCAGACAGGACATAAGCGATGTTCCTGTTGTTTGTGTAGGTGTATTGCAGTGTGGTGTGCACACGTGTCAAACGAGCATTTTCACTCTCAACATTTTTTACAGCCCACACTAGGGACACTATTGGAAATAGATCTTGAAATATAAAATTGTCTAATTTAAAGCATAAATATAAATACATTTTTATAAATGAGGCACCAGGTATGGCAGGCAGCACTGTGCTGCCTCACAGCAAGGAGAGCCTTTCTGTGTGAAGTCTGCACATTCTCAGGCTGTTTTCTCTCCGGATACTCCAGATTCCTCCCATAGTTTGAAGATATGCACGTTAGGTTAAGTGGCAATTTTAAATTAGCAGTAGGTGTTAATGTGAGCATAAATAATTATCTGCAATAAACTGTTTTTATTGCACAGTGTTTGCTTAAAAATCAAAAGGCAACAAGAAGTACCTGCAGTGATGCTGGGATTGGTGCACAGGAGTGTATTTTGACTGTTTAACCACATCTAGCCTAAAGAAATGTCTGACTCACTGGAAAACGCTGGGCCCAAACACAGTGGCGAGGTTGAGGGCAGTCATGCGGTTGTCCTTGTGGTTCCTCTCCACGAGGGTGAGGAAGTGGCAGAGGTAGTGCAGGAGACTGTGGTGGATGTCGGGAAGCTGCAGGAGAAGATGTCTCACATCTGAGGTGCAATCATCACCATACTCTACAGATACACAAGATGTCAGAATATATTTTTTTTAACTTTAACCTGTGTAGTTTCTGAAATGTCTGGCTAACAAACTTTAGCAGAGTAGTTAATAATGCACTTGTGCTTTAAGTTTTTCATTAACAGGTATTCTGCTTAGGTCTGTTTGCCAGTAATTAATTAACAACTCCAAAGTAAAATTCCAAGTATAATAAATACTATTACGGAACATCTCCAGGAGGCAGTAATAGCTCCATCCACCATTCTGCAATAATATCTAAACTTGGGTTATGGTGACTAGTAATACTTGAGCCTTACTGCCTGAAAATATGTTGATGCTCTTACTTGGGATACATAATTGGGTCAGAGTTGGATAAACGGATATGACCGCTGATCCCAAATGACTTAGTGACGCAAACATTGTGAGTGTGTACTGTAGGTCTATGTGAATGTGCATGCATGCGTGTGAAAGTGGGTATGTGGGTACATCTGTCTCAGTTTGGAGAGGGGGAATGATCGCCTACAGCTCTCACAGCTGCTCCTTTTACAGCTGGGTAAAGTTCAGATTCTGTATGCATGTGTCCACCTATATGTGCATTATAAGTGTATTTCATGATTTATAGAAAATGTATTGTTTGTCGGTATTTATATAGTGTTTAAGATCTTGACTTAACCAAGTTAGGGTCTGGGTTTTATACATAAAGAGCTGATTGAGGATACATGTGTTACTACATTCATGTGTACATAACAAATGTAACTGTGTACAGTACGTTATCATATACTTTTCCATGATGTCTAAATTGCTGCTTCTGTAGAATTAGAAAAACCTTAAGTGGCTGCAAAAATAGGCAATTAACAGGAGGAAAAATGAACATGTAAATGTCAAAAATATTTGCAACAACTGTACAGAAAATATAATAAAGTAAAGAAATAACAATTATATAATTATATAGAAAAATATATAATTAAACTTATTTTAGCTGCATGAGGCCAGTCATCAATACAAAGATTGTCCATGGTGATTGAGAATCTGGGACCCATCTCATCTTCAGTTCTCTCAGCCATCAGAAATCTGAATGTTACATTTGATCTGATGTTCAGTTTTGATGTCAAAACACGCTGACTGTCTCGAATGATTCTGTTTTTATCATCTCCGGAGCATAGCCCATCTCAATGTGTGTGTCTCAATCTCAAATGGAAATGATTACACTTGCTTTTATTTAATCACGGCTTGATTACTGCAGTTCAACATTTCTTCGCCTGAGCAAATGATCCGTGGATCGCCTACCAACACTCTGGAATGCTGCTGTGAGGCTTCTCACTAGGTCCTCTCTACACTGGCTCCCCATAAATTTTAGAGTTCAAGTCACGATTTGGGTGATCACTTTCAGAGCTCTTCAAGGTCAGATGCCTGCCTGTATTAGTAAGCTTCTACATCCATACTGTATGTAACTAGCAGGTCCCTCAGATCTACTGACCACTGCTTGCAGATGGTGCCTTGATCCAGGCTAAGAACCAAAAGAAACTGTTTATGAAGGTGTGGAACTCACTTCCATTAAACTTAAGAAGACGTCTGAGACCCAACTATGCTTTTATTTATTTTTATCCATTTTTTATGTTTTAGTTGTTGTGTCTATGCCTTTTCCTTATATTATACTGCTAATGACTTTGTGACTTTTGTTCTGGTAAAGTGTTATACATGTACATGCCCTTAAACTGCCATTCAACATTGCAAATCCTAAACTGTCCAGATAAGAGTATCATTTTGTACTGCAAAAATATTATTTTCCTAGCAACTGTAGGGGGAAAGTTTAGGACTGCAATGAATTATTATTCAATTCTCAGATATAATGTTTTGCTTACAGAATTATAAATGATACTTTTTTAAAAATTAGAATAAAAGGCAAATACTACTCTTAATTTCTTTGAATTAAATCTGAAATCAGTAGCAAGTTATTTTTAAAACACCCAAGAAGCCTGAAAGCTATTCAATTTGTAATAATGTTAAAATGTAAAATGCAGAAAACCCTCGCATTCAGAAAGATTTAACCACCAACTGTTTGGGATTTTGGCCAGATAAATTAATTAAAAATGCCTGGCGGAAACCAAAACAAGTTAACAAATGCCAGCAAAATAATTGTATTCAGTAATTATTGCTGGGAGCAGCTTCACAATGCGGGCCAATGTGCTTGAGGAAAGCAAAGCCAGTGCAACAGCTACAGTACACACTCCCATCAAAGAGTTTAAACCCAACAACGAAGCTGGGAATGATCACAGATGCTTTTCCTGCAAATGACTCACTTTACCTTTTATGACCTCTGAGGTCTGTCAACCTTCATATCACACACTCTCTTACTCACAAGCACAAACATGCACGCACGCACACACACAAGGCATCTATAAATGCACCACCTGCTGTAGATGACTGCGTAGCTAATAGCAAAATTCATCGCCTAAAGATGGTCTTGCTTATCATCCCAGTCAGAGTCATGACCCAGATCTACATTACATTAGAAATCCAATAATATCTACTTGATCACATGATGGTAGTCAAAAAAAAGAAACTTGATCTACTACATGTGGTAAGATAATTTTAGTACATAGCCACTGGAAAAATAAGCACATAAGGTAGGACCACATGTTAGTATTTTACCTTGATAGTGCTGTATCAGTGTCTGCTGGACTGTCAAGTCTACTAGACCCCCGGGCAGATCTCTGAGGTACTGTTTGAGCAAGCTGGCTACAGTCAAGGAATCAGACTCCGAGAGCAGGTCCACATCCTCACCGCCCTCCAGACGCTGCTTCAGGGTCTCCACAGCACGGACGTTCCCATTTACCCTGAACAGACCTTCCCGATGCAGTGCTGGAGAAAAGGGAAAGATACAGAAATATATTTTAGTTAAGTGTTAAGACATGTGGTGAACCTAAGAGATAGGCTCTAAGTTAGTAATAAGTGAGACCCTTAACTGGATTGTCTTAATAATTATGTTTTTAATGAAAGCTGCAAAACATATACATATTTTTTACTAAATCTTTCTATTTATCTTTTCCTTGGTAGCAGACTTACTTTATATTGGTAAAGTCAGTCCATCCTCAGAGGAAAACAAAGCATTTGTAGTTCTGCATTGTAACTGTGACTTGCAGGTATTTTTCTGACTCACTGTTATGTCCTGTAGTACTACTATCAAGTCTGGATTTTCATTGGTCCATAAAAAAGGGCACCATCAAAAATATAAAAATATAACTGTTAACTACCATTTATTCTTTCATAATAAGAAAAACAAAAACATGTTGAGTCACTGCAACTAAGTGAGTTTTAACCTTGCTGTGAGTCACAATAGCACTGGGTGTCATTCTGATACAAGAATAAAAATATCAGTATTATTACATTTTCTAGTGACTGAAGTGTAACCTACAAGTTTACACTTCAGGGATTATTTCATATTTACCTTTGTATTTGCGCTTTCTTGCTAACCTCACTGTTAGCTGGTTGTTTAAACGATGTAGTAGTGGACCCGTTTTAGTAAATAGTTAAATGTTTGCAGCGAAGATATTTATCCGTAATGCTAAATATCCGTAATGCAGCTGTAATGCTAACGGTGTTAGCATAACAGCTGTTTTGATTAGTCTAATTGTTGCATTGAGACTATATTATGGTTTATTGACTTACTGGTTATTTTCCAACACATGAACGAACAACTACGCAAATTTACTAACACATCGTTATGAAGCCTTACGTTTGCAGCACTGGGGGCTGTAAACATGAAATAAGCAACTCAAATTTCAGTTAATACCTGTTTTGATTTAATTGCTAGTTAGCGTCGCTAAGTGTTCAAAGTAGCGGTTCTGTCTCTGTTACTAACCATGTTTTGCTACACTTATTATTTTATTGTACAAATTAAAAATAGAAATATATATTATTAAGAGATTAATATGTCATATCATACATTTGTTGAGATTTTGTTTTTAATGGCTAATAACTAAAACTGTTATACAAAAGGTGACAAAGTATACACATATTTATAGGAGCAGTTATTTGGAACTACTTTCTGCCCAATAACTACTATCCAGAAACAAGCATCGCTGTCTTTATTTAGATTATCAAGAGCCTTTAAAAATACAATACAATAAAACATAAAAATAAATGAATTAATTTAAAAAAAGAATTGAATGCCCTCTTCTTTGTGGAGCCTTGCCACGGGAGATGGGAGGAAGCTATCAAGGGATATTAAAAATAATCCAATTATATATATATAACACAATTAAAGTGTGGCAGGGAATTTGGAAACACAAGGGTAGTGGGCCCTGCTCTTCACTCCTGACTCCCCTTACAAGAAACCAGGATTTTATCCCAGGCCTTGCCTCCAACATCTTTGACCTATGGCATAGAAGAGGAAGAGTGATTGGAGACCTGTTTACAGAGAATGTACTCATGACATTCCAACAACTACAGTCAAATTTTGGTATCCCCAAAGAACACTTTTATGGTTTTCTCCAGACTCGTCATTTTATTGGCTCTATATGTCCCGCTCCCTCTGGACTGGTTGCGTACAATGAGATTGAGAAATTCCTTGTTGACCAGAAAAACATCAGGCCTTTTATTTCTGCCTTCTATACACTGCTCTACTTTCTCAGCCTAGGCGATATCAGGGGCATTGTACAGAAATGGGAGAGAGACCTTGACACGGTATATATTGAGGATGATTGGCAGGAAGCCATCAAGGTGGTTAACTCGACCTTTATATGTAATAGACTTAGGGAGACACAGTATAAAATATTACATCGGCTACATATAACCCCCTTTATACTGAACGAGATAGATCGCCAGTACTCCCCCCTATGCAATAAATGTGGAAGAGAGGTTGGAACCTATTACCACTATTTTTGGCAATGCAAACTTATCAAAAGATTTTGGGGTGCAATTTCTAAGGAG
>JASGAU010368945.1:0-61112 GCA_030220045.1 Australoheros facetus
AGCCAATCAGAATGCAGAACACAATGCACGATGCAAATCCGTGAAGCAGAGAGACCGTGAAAGGTGAACCGCGATATAGCGAGGGTTCACTGTATATCAATGCACACCTGTATGGGGTAGCTCCTCAGCACGACAATGTCAACACATCCTACTGGTCCTCCAGTGCTATACAAACAGGAGACTGGGAGCAGGAATGGCCGAGGATCCTTGTGAAATCCCAGCTTAGCATCCCATCGTGCGGGTCTGCAGCTGTTGGCACAGATCTAAACACATGAAGAAGAAATAAGCCACCTTCGTATTTGGTTGTGTTGCAGAGACAGAAGAACTTGTGGCCTTTGTTTTAGAATACCTTTAACATTAGAGATTCCGGTGCCTCCAGAGGGGAGCAAGCATCTTGTGATCCCACCAGCTGAGCCCCGTTGATGATCAACTTGCCTCCGACTGCCAGTCGACCTTTGTGAACCATGGCAGTCAAAGGTTCATCCAGCTGGGCTTTAATGGCATACCAACCATCTGTCAGCCAGATGAGTGCAGCTGGAGTTTCAACCTTCACATCTGCACCGTGAGGAGTTTTGGTGTCACCGTGACTCTGTCTTTTCGGGGACTGACCCCTGGAGATGATCCCGCAAACACAGAGCACCAGGGTTTTGACTGCTGTGTCATCCTTTTCCATGATCTTTCTCAGAGCTGGCCTGCGGCTGTGGTCCACCTCTACATCATATCTAACAAAATATGTTGCAGAGAAAAGCAATGAATACATTAACTTACTCAATGATTAACTAACCGTAACCATGTACAGTTGGTTAGCTACAAGAAAATTGGAAAATATAGTATATAGCTTTTTTTTTAAAGCTTAAACCTTTAATTTACACAAAAAAGAAGTTGGAAATGCATAACACCACATATTTCATGAGCTACAACTACATAAATATAATGAAGTACTGTAAGCTTTACTTGGATGTACCTGTACTTAAGTTGGAGGAGAACCTGCTCTGGGGTGAGACACCGGCTGCCCACTATTTCCGGAAATGATTTTTCCATGGAGGCCTGCTTCCACACAATCCATCTGTAGTGATTGTACACCCACGCGTCGCTGATCAGTTTAGGATCCACACCTGGGGTGTCACATAATGCTCTGTGGGCATTGTAGAACGAGATGACATTTACCATTAGAAGTGCAGCGTGACGTTAAACCTGATTACTCCAATACAGTTCATCACAAAGTGTGATTCAATGATACCTATAGAACTCTTCTTTCCCTGCAGTCCCATCATTGCTGGGGACCAGCCATCCTCCGTCAGCAAGCTGAACTCCACCTCCATCTGTAAATGCTTCCCGTTTCATGAACTGCAGCAGATTGAAGCGGAAAGATTCTGCATTGCCACTGGTGATATCAGAAACATGTTTCTGGACTCCACAGGCGTAGAGCTGGAAACAAAAAAACAAAAAAAACATGTTTGTGTAACACAGGCTGCATTTATAACCAAAACGAAGAAATCTGAATATGATGAGAAAGGCTTAAAAGCAGTGACAGTTATAGCCTTGCCTGTTTGGGGGTGTATCTTCCTGGGGTCGTTCCATTCGCAGCAGCTTTCAGTGGGATCCTCGTTACTCCTGAAGTTTTTGTAAGAAACAAACTCCCTGGGAGAGGTCGAATGTTCTGGCGCTTCTTCTTCCTGATCCTCATGTCTTGCATGTCCCGCGCCAGCTCAATGTTCTCAGGATTCTGATATACGTCTGCAAACAGACAACACATTATTATTTTTTAATAATGTCATAAAGAATGTTTTAAACTGATACAACTCAACGTGTTTACTGCACCTTGGTTTCTTGAACACATGCCAGCCACACCTGATGTCTCTTCAACAGCACCAACAGACCCGCACTCTGCAGGTAAGCTCTGATTATTCATATCGTCAGTTGGAGTCGCAGCCAAGCCAGTTACATCTGCAGGGCCTTGTGTTTTTTTAGTGGGCGGTACGAAAGTGCTGCTGTTACACAGCATTACAAACGGTTTTTGGTGTTTGTCCTCCCCCTCCTGTGGCTTAGAGGAACTCTCTTGAACAGTAGTTCTTTGTTTTTTGAATGGAGGAACAAAAGCCGAAGGTGTTCTCATGTTATCCCTGAGCACTGCATTCTTATGAGTTTCTGCCTTTGCATTTCTGACAAATGGAGGAACAAATGCTGACGTCGTGCGGTGTGCTGATCTGCCGTCTCCTGGGTTTGAGTTCTTCGTTTGTGGCGTCTTCTGGAATCTAGTTTCCACAAAGTTTTTTCCATTGCTGCAGAAAATAAAAACTATATATAATCACAAGCAGCTGATAATGTTGGTGACATGAACATGATGCTTCACCAGGAACTTACCCATGTGGCCGAGTGATGTTTGGATAAAGAGAAGTGCTGTATTTAAAAACTCCCCTGTCCTTCATTAAACCTTAATTGGGAATATAAAATGTTTATTTAAGGCATAACACAAAATAAACAGTTCTCAGAAAACTTGCCATAGCATTAATAATTTACCATTCGGACAACTTTTTACTGGGTGGAGAGCTGGAGCTTGCGGATCAACAAGGGTCCTGTCGAATTCTTCCAGTAACCGTCTTTTCAGGGGAGGCTGACCTAGATAGTTAGAAGGCAATTAATTCTCAGAACAGAGCCGTGGTTTAAAGTTAATTATAATCAGGCATGTTTATTCATGTGAAAACAATGACCTATGGGTCATAAAGTAACATTTAACTATCTAGAAAAAATTGAGTAGCAATGCAGACACCTACCAGTCATTTCTGGGTCTTCGGCTGATCTTTTCCCTCTTTTCTTTTCTCCCCCTTCAGATATGTTGCTGTTTGTGTAATGTTGTAGTGGCACATCTTCTAAAATCATCAAGAGACTTTGGCCAGCTAGACCTTCATCTTCTAACAAAGCTTTAGTGCAGTCCAGAGCTTCCTGTGCAAGAAACTTCTGCTGGGTCTCTGAGCAGCCAGTGAGGTCAAGGGACTGAAAGCTTAGAACTGAAGACTCATCTGCTTTTAAAACTTTAGATTCTTTGGTGCTGCTCACCTTATTCATTTCATAGTCCAACATGCATGGCATTTCCTCTTCAGGGCAGTCATGCAAAGTGCCAGCCCCAGATGGAGTAACTGTGTCTTCCTGAAACTTGAATGCATCTTTAGGCGCCTTGTTATTGACAGAACTACAACTGTGTCCACTTGAGTTTTCAAAAGTTTCACTTTTGTGGTCAGGAGATGACAGACGCAAGGGAGGGACAGATTTAACTGCAAGAGAGGCACTTCCCTTTGCTGGGATGCCTTTGTCACAGACTCCGGCCAAATTACAACCTGAAGATCTTTCCGCATCTTTTACGTTTGACTGATTTAACGTATAGTTGTCTTGTGGGCTTGTTGAAAATAAGAGTGAATCATGACACTCGCCATCACCGAATTCTTTGAAAAGACTGGTTGCTTTCAACAGACTGTTTTCTGACACGTGGACTTTAACTCCCCCTGCAGTTGTGAAACCATAATGTATTTTCTCTCTATTGTGAACATCAATATTCTTATCATTCTTCCTTGTGTGCACAGCAGCTGGGGTGTATGTACTCAGACTATCACTGAGGAGATCTTCAGCCTTCTGCATGGCTGCAGATGAAAGTGCAACAGGTTTACCACTGGCTGCTGGCGTTAAACTGGCTTTATCAACTCCTTCACATTCACTTAAAAGAGTTTTTGCACTCTTCAGAGCTTCAGATGAAACAATGACTTCTTTTCCACTCGCTGTCTGAAATCCACAACGTTGTTGCGGCAAAGTGTTTTTTTGTCTCCCGTGTTCATTTGTGACTTCAGTGCACTCATTTTTGGGGTCTTTAGAAATTCCACAGTTAACATCCATATCACAGTCTTTGGTAAAACAATCTGCTTCTTGAATTGCTTTTGTTGACGCCAAATCATCAAATTCCTTCAAAAGATGTTTTGCCGTCACAGAATTTTTCTGTGGCATCTGGACTTGTTCTCCCACTGCAGTTTTGAAACCACTCTGCATTTTCCTTGTATTTTCACCACTGTCATATTTCTTATCACTGTTCTTTCCGTGTGGGATCTCTGCACTGAAAGTGATATCACTGAAGAGACCCTTTCCCCTCTGAAGGGCCTCAGATGAAAGTGCCACAGGCTTCCCACTGGCTGCACGAAATCCACCGTTCTTGGGAAGTGAGCCATGAACTGGAATTTTCAAACATGATGGCTTTACACCAATTTTATCATCCACTTCATCACATTCAGCGAACAGAGACTTTGCTTTCCTGAGCGCTTCAGATGAAATGGCAACTCGTTTTCCACTTGCTGTCTGAAATTCACCACTTTGTGGTGGGAAATGATCTTGTTTATGTTCCACTTGTTTGTCTGTGCCCTCGGTGCATCCATCCACAGACTCTACAGAAATGCTTAAAGTCGCCTTTTGCTCTGGTCTAGTTTCTGGAAGGTTTTTCCTCTCACTGCATCCTCTATTCATTGGTGTTACACTTTTGTTTTTTACTAACATCCCATTAACATCCATATCACAGTCCTCTGCCTCTTGCATTGCTTTTGTTAAAGTGGAATCATCACAGTCCTTCAAAAAATGTTTTGCTTTCAGAAGATTTTTCTGTGACACATGGACCTTCTTTCCTCCTGCAGTTTTGAAACCACACTGCATTTTCCCTGTATTTTCCCCACTCTCATGGTTTTTGTCACTGCTCTTTGTGTATGGAACATCTGGGCTCTCTGCATCTGGAATGATATCACTGAACAGAGCTTTTCCCTTCTGAAGCAACACAGGTGAAAGTGCCACAGGCTTTCTGCTGGCTGCATGAAATCCACCACGTTTGGAGAGTGGGCCACAAACTGGAGTCTTCAAATGTGACATATTCACATTGATTTTATCGTCTACGTTGTCACATTCACCCAACAGGGATTTTGCTCTCTTAAGGGCATCAGATGAAATGGAAACTCTCTTCCCACTTGCTGTGCTAAATCCACCACTTTGTAGTGGCAAAGTGTCTTTTTGCTTCACTTGTTTGTTTGCAGACGCTACAGAAATGTTTAAAGTCGCCCTTCGATCTGGTCTAATCTCCAACTCGCTGCCACTTCCTCTCACAGGCTCGAGACTTTCAAGTTTTACTGACATGCCATTGTTAACATTCATATCACAATCTTCTGTCTCTTGCATTGCTTTTGTTAAAACAGAATCTTCAAAGCCCTTCAAAATGCTTTTCTCTGAGATGTGGACTTTTCCCCCCTCTGCAGTGAAAACATTCTGCATTTGGTCTGCATTTTCACAATTGTCACTGTTCCTTGTGTGTGGAATAACTGGGCTCTCTGCACTGAAACTGACGTCACTGAAGCGAGCTTTGGCCTTCTGTAGGGCATCGGAGGAAAGCATAATTTTCTTTCCACTAGCTGAAAGAAATCCCCCGTTGCTGGGTACTGGGGCATTAACTGGAATCTTGTAACGTGGTGGTTTTACATCGATTTTATCACCTACTTTATCACATTCGCTCAACAGGTATTCTTTCTTGTGAGCGGTGGATGAAATTGAAACTCCTTTCCCCATGGCTCTCTGTAATCCACTCGTTGTAGGTGGTGATTCTTTATTTTGAGCAGTGAGCTGTTCTGTTCTTAAAGCATTTGGTTTTTGGCTTGGTTTTGATCCCGTGTCCTCAAGTGTGTAAGTGTCACACAAAAGATGTTTAGCTTTTTTCATTGCATCAGCCGACACAGATACTTTCTTCCCACTGGCTGTACAGAATCCAACACCACTACTCAATTCATTGATGGTAACGGAATCAATAATCTTTGATGCTGAGCATGGCAATAGCGTTGAAGTGGAAACTGGGGTTTCAATAAAAGAAGCTGGATTTTTTAAATCACCAGCACTGTTCATATCTACAGCATCAGGATGAGGCCCACCTAATGCAGTATTTACATTTTCAAACTCCGTGTGTAAAATGGCACATTCCTCAGAGATGTTAATCGCATTCATTTTGCCATTTTCAAAACCTTTGGTAGCGTATTTGTCTTGCATGCTTGTGACCTGTTTGAACGCAGAGACGGTCTGCTTGGTGTCGGAAAAACAACTTGGAATTTGCTCTTCAACACGGCAGTCGTCTTTGAGGGTGAACTTCAAGTCATCCGTGGCACTTTTAGACTGTTCACCGCGCATCTTTTCACCTTTTGCATCAGTTTCAGCAGCCTGTTTGTCTGATGAACTCAGATCTGACACATTAATCTCTAAATCAGCAAACAAAGCTCTAGCTTTGCTCAGACATGTCTTTGAAACTCTTAAAGCATTCCCTCCTGCAGTCTTAAAGGCCACATCAAGCATTAAAGGATTTGGTTTCTCCATCTTGCTAGTTGACATGAGACACGTACTTCTTTCAGGAATGTTTTCCGAAGAGGGAAGTACATCCCGGACAGAGATATTTTCCTGTTTAACTGTACCTGACATTAAAACATCGGTAGATTTACTTGTGATGTCTGATGTCCCACCCTTTGATTTTTCATCTAACACACAAGTCATTTTGTCAGGCATTGCAGTTACTGTGAGCTGCTTTTCAGCATCTGAACTAAAGCTGTCATCAAAATCTATGCCTGCAAGAAAATCAGGATCAATGTCTTTGTCAGTATTCTCCACAGTGCACGCATTTTCTTGGCAAGGCTGTTTTACTTCTGCAGTTTTGAACTGTGTAAATTCAAACTGGCTATCTGCTTCTTCCAGTAGAATGCACAGTTCTTTCACATCAGCTTTTTGTGAAGCTGTTAAGTGGTAGCTGGCGCCTTCAAATCTTTCACTTACAGAAGGTGGCTGATTTGATACAGAAACTGTGCTTTCCACGGATCCATTATTCGGGGTATTTTTTTGTTCAGCAGCACGGTTACATTTGTTGGGATGATCACGAAGAGTCCTTTCACTTTCACTTTCTTCAAGCAGATGCCTGGCCTTCTCCAGGTTGGCCAGGGAAATCTGTATCCCCTTATTTGAAGCGGTTATGAATCCCGATGCATGGACGGATGGAACAGGAACTGATGTCTTCTCTGGCAGACTGCCATGAACCTTACCATTTAGTGGAATGCAGTTAAAGCCATCGACAGTTCCTGTTGGACTGCTTGGCAGTTGTGTTAATGCGCTCTCCATGTCCAACTGACTTTCTCTTTCACTGTTTAGAGTCTGTCTTTCCTTGAGTTGGGATTTTCCATTTCCTTTATGTGTAGATGGAAAAGGAGTAGTCCTGTGACTATCAGTTTTAGAGCCAGTGTTCTCTAAGCAGGGAACAATAAACGAAGAAGCAGTGCGAGTGCTATCTGCAACAGCGGACTGGAATCCACTGTCACTTATGGTGCCTTCACTGATGGAATAATTTTGACTTGTGGTAGACATATGTCCTGTGTTACTGATGCTGTTACAGTCACGGTGAAGGTTTGCCTGTTGTCTTTTTTGCTTTACTTGTTTCATGGCCAACAGACAGGCTGAAGGTGAGAAGTCATTTTGATCTTCTGCTACTACTTTACTCAGTTTACCAGAGTCTGAAATTTGGGTGAAGTCTTGGGCAAAATCTCTGTGAAGCTGTGACATATCGAGTTCCTGGACTTTTTCTTGCACAGAGTGTGGCAGATTTTCCAAAGCAAGATTTTCTCGTTTTTGCTCTCCATTCTTTACAGGACCACAGCAGTCTGCTTCATCTGTGGTGTCTGCTGATTGCTTACTACTTGTTTCTGGCCCTAAATGAACAATTAAAATAATTAAATTCAGTCACTGTATTAAAAAAAACAACAACTTAATTTTAAAAGAAAATATGTAACGTTTAATGTGTAAATGTCTTACCGGAATCTGGAATCCCCGGTGATGTGTCCATCTTCTGAAAGTCTGTTTCATTTTCTTGAACTTGTGGTTTCAAAGTCTCAACAGTGTAAATAAACTTTCTTTTTTTCCTGATAAATCCAGAGTCTGCGATTTTTAAAGGTGGCCTGACGAGCTGTCTAGAATCTGAGTCGGTCTGCAGTTCTGTTAAAATACTGCTGTCTGCAGTACAAGGTGGAATTTCAGATAAACTCAATGGAGACCACTGGCTGATTCCAGTACTTCCAGTTTTTACAGGTGGAGATGGGGGAACAGTGCCTAGTTCTTCATCAGCTTTTCCCTCTTCATTAGAGCTGTTTGTTGTTCTGATATCTGCAGCACTGCAGTCATGTTCGTTTGATTTGATTCGCTTCTGTCTGATTCTGTCAGGTTTCACTTTTCGCAGTGATGAACTGCTGTTGGCGAGGAAAGCGGATGAAACATTTTTAGGTTCATCGGCAACACCAGCAACTGTGTTGCAAGCTTCTCCATTTGCACGAGCATCTGGCAGCATCTTTAGCTGAACACCATTCTGGGCTAAAGAAGTCTGGGGGGAAACAGCCTCTGCCAAAACAGAACCTGTTGATGACAGAGCAGCACTCAGCATTTCAGACAAAAGTGTTGGAATGCATAGTTATTTCACAAATATTTGATATTGCAGATATTGTCAAAGAAAACATCAGTACCATAGTTATCAGTAGGTATATCGTCGTTTATGGGCGGTGTTACCCCAACTCTGGAAGCATTTGAAAGAGAAGGGAAAAGCTTCCGTACAAACTAGAAAAGACAAAAAATTTTTTTTTTCAAATGTGTCCAAAAAAGAATAATGCAATAACACCAACTTCTTACTGTTTTTTAGTAACACATCATATAATCAATTTTATCATTCTACACCTGCTCAATTTTCAGAATATCAACTTACATCTCACAGGACCAGAGAGTCAACATTAAGTGTTTGTGCCACACTGAGTACTTACAACAACATTTTTGTCTGCAGGAACACTCACTGGACAGGGGCTCTCATCAGTTTTAGCTGCAAGATTGAAAGGAGACAAATTATCGAACACATCCCTTTTTTTGACCTTTTAAAATTACCAAGTTTGCTACTGGCTTACATAAAATCAGTGTAGATGGAACAGCGGGTGGTGTGTTCAAAGAACTGGTCCATGAAATATCAGGATTCATCTGTACACCAAGACTTTCATAGGCATTGCTGATCTGTATCATAAAAAAACAACATAAAGACGGGTACATTTAATGTTACTCACGCTTTCATGTTCATATACTGTCAGAAAAATATTATCACCATAAGATTTGCTGTACTTACCGGAGATTTATGTGGGGTATCAAGCAGATCTGTACATATGGCAGAAGTAAACAAATTAAGCAGTGATGATCAAGTCTTGACTTTTGTATGCAATTCACGTAAATGAGACAGAGATTAGTTTTCACCTCACCAAAACTGTGCTGATTCTGAGGCTGGATTCCCCCACATTTTGTACCAGGAGCACTAAAAAAGACCAAAACAGACATCAAAACAGCAAACAGCTGGAAAAACATAAAAACACAAAGGTGTTTTTGCAAAATTATTATAAAAAAAGCACCACAAAATTCACACTATAAAGCAATTCTTCATTGTATGTCATTGAAATCAGTAATTGGTGTTCTTTGTATTTAATCAATTAAAATAAACACCATTCTTAGTGATGGCATAGTGATTATATAGGAACTATGAATTTAAACACTGATAATTCATTGTTTGTTGTACTCACCCCTGTTTTGACATGCGAAACAAGTATGGACTTTGTGTTTCCATCCATGGCAATGCATCTTTTTCTAAGACGCATCACAGAGAAACAACACTTTTAGGTTTAATCTAATCACAAGTAGGTTACAACAGCTTGTTTATAACAATGCAGTCAAAAGAGAAACCAATATTGTTATTAAGCATGTGTTCAGTTAAAGCGTTTAAGAATTATAATATAAATTAATAAATAGTCAAATCTGAATGAAATATTACCTTGTGCAGCAGAGAACGATTGCTCATCCTCAGTTTCAGGCGACACAATTCGACTGTGTCTGAAATCTTTGGGAGTAGAAAACGGCTGACTGCCCACTGCAGTTTTGCACAAAGGGGTTTTAAAAAGTCCCTCCTGGTTGGCACATAGCTCATCTTGATCAGAGCCACTGGCCTCATTTGCTGACGTTTGAGCAGTCAGTACTTCAAACCAGTCTGGGTCCAGTGGTCCCAGCTCTAAAATGTTAAATTATAAATTGATAACAGCTCATTATTAAGCCCACAAGCCACAGATCTTGTATTGCCTTGTGTTATGCAAACGAATATAGAGGTGAAGGTAAGTCTGTACAATGTATTGCTGCTAATAATGTTTAGAAGAGAACTGTTTTTTGTAGGCACCTAATTCAAAAGTACCGATGACCAAAATCACAGCTGTTTGATGTTGCAAAGGGTTTCTTACCTTTCCAGATTTCATCTTTGAATGTGTCGTACATGTTTTGTGAGGGTAAAGCCATTCCAGGGACTTGTGTGCGGCCTACAGCTTCTTACCTGACAATGTTAACATAACTTGAATGAAAAAGTAGAAAGGTCGCTAAGTTCGTCTTAGTTTCAGAGCAAAATGATGGCATCCCTTCACGAAGGTAGGCACTACAGTCAAAGTAGCTGCTAATCAACTACGTTACCTAACAGTTAACATGACAGCGTCAAATGTTTACGTGACAGTGGGTAACTTTAGCTTACGTTGGTTTTAAAAACGTAGTAAACTTTTAAGAAAACACCGCTAACTTCTACTGAGAAGCTAATAATATTATCAAAGTTTGGGGAAAAACCCAGGAGCAGTGGGTTTGACGTCACTCAGACTTACCATGACGACGTTCAAGAGTGTGGACTGTCATGTCGCGATAAATCTCTTAATATAATGTCAGTAAACCAAAAAACTACGAAATGCGACGCAAAGTGAGATATAAATAATCAGCCTGCTAGCTAGTTTGTTCACGCGACAAAAACAAACCTCGCGCGCCGAGCACCGGAACTCAAATCGACTTCAGAATAAGAGCCCACGTGAATTTTAATTGTGGATAATCTTAATACTGTTACTTCTACTACTACTACTACTAACAATAATAATATACTTGAAACATTTAGGAACATTGAGTAAGCTTTTGGCTTTATATGATACCACGGCGAAAGGCTCACTTCCGGGGGGGGGGACGCCGATTAAGTGGATATTTTTAAAAGAAATAAATTAATCCCAACAACAAATTATAACCACAGTTAAGAAATATACGTTTCATTTTATTGTTGTATTAGTGTACACAACACCAAAGTACAGTACATTGCAAAGGCAGTTGTATTTACAAGGCCAGAGGCTACACCACTTTTGTGGAAGATTTATTTAAATATGTATATGTAGCTACTCACTCTGCATGCACCTCAACTGTAACTTCATAAAAATACAATCTTATGAGTCTCAGTAAAGCTCGCCCCCATTTCACTATGTACATTTTTTTCCATTTAAAATAGTTTATCTATCTGTTCATTAACTTCACTATTGCATTTTATTTTACATAGAATATGCACGCTTGGCAGGTTCAACAGATAAAACAAAATATTTTTCTATAAATCTAGTCTGATAAAAGCGTGTTTTACTCTTGTTAACAATATAAATAATTTACCTATTTGCTAAAAGCTGCACAGTTAAAAGGTACAGTAAGATGTTTGTAGGTTTGGGAAATATTACAGTAGATCTGCAGCATGTCAGAATATTTTAACACAAATCACTTACAGTATACAAATCTGTCACAATTCCATCTATGATGGTCGTCAGATTTGACTTCACACACTCAAGCGCACTCGTAACACACCTGCACCCTCACACAAACACACACCGAAAAAAGACTCACTATTTTAACCAAGTAATGAAGCCTCCCTTTTTCTGTGCTAACAGTGTTCATAATTTCCAATGCTGTGATATTCAAATACATTCTTTCAGGAGACAGTAAATGTCTTCCACTTCAGTGAAGAATTGCACATTTTCCCTTGACAATTAAAACAACATAACTGAAAGAGAATCACTCAGCTTTGGTATTTCATTTCTTTTTCTTTTTTTAAAATGTGAAAGTTATTTGCCTCAGTACAAAGAGGCAGCTTTGTGACACTTCTATTATTAGTGCAATAAAAGCTGTACTGTGTTTGCAGCAGCAAAGTCACTCATCTGTCTAAATACAACAGTATTGCTGCACGTCTGAAGATCTGATTTCATGACATTCTGATGTATTTTAAACAGGAAGAGGAAATGGGGCTTTGTTTATTCCCAGGAGAGAGTTAACCCTTGAGATGATAGCAGCTACCCCAGACAAGAGATGACATTAGGCATGACGCAGGGTGTGTTGCAGTTCTGGGTGTCAGAAAGTCATCAGAGAGTTGAGCCTGAAACCCTGGAGTCTGGGAGAAAAGCGGTGATGGCGCGGTAGCCCTGGGCTCTTCGGATCATGTCCCGAGTTTCTCCATTCAGTTCCATTAACTTGACAGAAATTTCTGTCAAGTCCTGCTTTGAGCCCACGAGAGCAAAAGTTCCTGTCTGACCCAGAGTTTGATGTCTGAAGTAGATGTTCAGCAATGTTTGGACCTCATCTTCAGAGTGGCTGCCAAAGATGTCATTAGGCCAAGTTGTTCTGGAAAGAAACCATAAGTAATTGTTTTGTTAATTTCCATATTTATCGGAATACACTTCTAATTAACAGGGAAACAAGCATTTTACTTTTCTAACCTGCACACGCGAATGTAGCGAACAGCAGTTAGAAACTCATTGTTCTTCAGAGCTTCTAGGATGGCCTGCACTGCAGCCTCGGAGGAGCTAAAAACAGGCTCAGGGCAGGAACTCACACAGACAGCAATCTCACCATTTGCCACTGAGGCTGCTGCTACCCTCAGGTTGCTCTTCAACTCATTAAGCTCTTTGGACATACTCGTCAGCTAGAAGTTGAGAACAGGGACACAGATTAAAAAGTTTATGTTATGCCTTCAAAAACAAAAGAGAAGAAAATGTGGCTACACCTACCTCTGGAACAGAGCTGATTGCATGGATCTGTTCAATCAGCTTGCAGTAGGACTGAAAGAGCAGCAATAACTGAAAGTGGAGTTTGTAGAGTCTTTGACAGAGCTCCAGTTGCTGAAAGTAAGAGAAAATAATTATCAGAAAAATGTTTCAACTTCCTCTTTCCTCCTCTTTAATTATACGAATATAAATGTTTTCACAGCCACAATTAAAGACTTAAAGTCTTTTTTTTTTTTTTTGCTGNCAATACAACAAATACAATGCTGTTTTTAAAAAAAAAGAAAAGAAAAGAAAAGTAGACACAAGCCTTATCCAACTTACAGCCAGAAATTCCATTTGCTATCAAGCAGGCATGTTACAGGATAGAAAAGAAGTAAGTAGTAAGGAAAACACAGAGAAAGAAGGAAGTTCATGCAAATGCTCATTATTTACAACATACAGTGGGTGAGAAGTAACAGCACAAATCTAACTGGTGTCATTTTAATGACATGCACAGAGGAAGAACATGAGGGTAGATGTATGTGAAAATTAGGAATAAAAGGAGTGGGGTGGGGGGGTTATAGTTGCCAAGAATTATTTAAAAAAAGTTTTTTTTTTTTTTTAAAAAGCCAAGCAAATTCTGCCTGTTAATCAGCACTCACTTAAGTGAGAAACTCATAACTTTTAACAGCAGAACTTTCTATTTTGCTGTTGAGCTTCTTCAGTCATGAAGTCAGCGTAACAGCCTGATTAAAGAGCAACATAAGAGAGCTTGCTCCCATGCCCAGGAGAACTGAAAATGATCACAATGCACACTGGATACGACGTGCAGCAACTTATGTTTGTCAGAAACTTGACGTTTATACAGTGTAAGAGAATTAGAGGTAACACTCACAGAGCTACAGTGTCACACAGTAATCGCAATGCAGAAAGTACAGTATGAAAGATCAGATGAAATGGAATCCTTAATATGTTCAGTCATTTAGTCAAATGTACACAATCAACTATTTTGGTTGAACTCTGGCTAAATGTAAACACTGACCCCTGTTTAACTTTATCCCACTGTTGATATGATAACATGAGATGCTCAAATTAAATAAATATATTTATAATAATAATGTTTTACCTTTTCCTCATGCTCCAGTGGTTGACATGTTATCACAGCGCCTCCAGAACTCTTGGGAAATGTGGCTTTACAGTTGCTCAACCACTGTGTGTAACATAGGGCAATGTAAATAATTCTGCAACAATATACAGGTGACATCTAGACTGACAAGCACAACATTTGAACCACCTACAGTGAGAACTGCCTCCCTTCTGTTGTTGTAAGTATCGAGGTATTCCTGAAGTTCCAGCACACTGAATTTCATCTTTTCAAGGAAACCATAAGACATGATCTGGAAAAATACAAATTGTGTCATTGAATTTGTTCAAATACCACTGATATGATAAAAAGCTACTGTTAGGAAAGCTAACTGTCAGGTATCTTACTGTGTCTGCATCAATAAACAGCGTTGGGCACTCTGAGCATGATGTCAGCATCTGAGAAGACCTCAAAAACTTTGATCCTAGTCCTCTCAAGCCATCACCAAGGTAACTCACAGCATCACAGGTCAAAGAACAAAATTTGGTCTGGATGTTCTGCAAAGCCAAACCAAAAAAACTAAGCTGTCTGTAAAACCACCAGAATCCATCCAGCATCATTTCAGGCGCTAACAGTACATTCTTCATTATTTCAATTTTTCTGAAATGTTGCCCTGTCAGCTTTGATCAGTGAAGTGAACAACATCCGGTTAATGAATCTCAGGAGATTCAAGCTGAAAGCATCTACAGAGGGACCTCTATTTGAATTAAGCAAAGGTCAATCAGCCTTATAGCTAATCCTGTTAACCTTAATTATACAACTTGACACTGCACACTACAAGTAGCACTAATGACCTTCACGAGTAAGCTGGCTACAGGGTCAATCTATAATACCTGAAAAAGTGAAGAAAACACATGAAAAGTGTAGACGGCGCAGGACCCATCGGAGTCGGACACAAGCTGGTTGATGTGGCTTCGCCAAGCCTCTTCTGCATCATCGCACACAGTTGGCTGGAAAGCCGCAAGGATGGCAGAGAAGAAAGGTGACGGTGGAGGTGAAGACCGTGACTCCAGCGTGTCATCTGGCTCGTGCTCAGCGAGACTGAATGGATATAACCACATCTTAGGAGAAATGCATTTTTTTATGGCACTGTATCTATTATAGTTCAATGTCACAATAGGTACCTCGGTAAGCAGCCTTCAAGGTCCAATTCTCCTTTGTAATCACTGTTAATTATATCCATTGTCAAACTGTGATATTCAGGGGGCAGTTCAGTGATGGAGAGGGAAATGTCATCCTCATGGACATCGGTGTTATCATCTTCTTGTGACACCTCATGTTGAAAGAAAGCAAAAAGGACGGATCTCAGTGACTGGTAACACAAATGTATTAAATTACTAACCAAATACTGAGGCAGCATGCATGAAATGTATTCCCTCTGTTATTTTTAATTAATAAACAGTAACACTAACCTTGACATGGGACCTATGGACACTCCTTGTGGTGTTTTCTTTTATTTGGTGAATTTAGTGTGCAAAAATTGTGCCAATTAAATGGATAAAATCATTTAACTTGGCCAGCATTGTGGCCCTGCACACTCATGGTTTGGAACAGGCAATGTGTAAACCTTTCCTGACCTCCCACATGCCAAGAGATTTTAGTTTTGCTTAGAGCCACCCACACACAAGCAATAGGTATACACATTGCCTTAAATAGACAGATACAGAAAGAGAGAATTTTTTTTTTTGTTTCTACTGCTGGCTACAACCCCTCACATCCCCAGACAAACTGCCACAATTAAAGTCAGACACAAACTAGCTCAGAGCCCAAAGAGTTACAGATCGCCTGCTTGCCGATTTTAGTATTTTCCCCTTTTGCATGCAACTACTGAAATATCAAGAAAAGGTCATTCATGCTCTACTCTAAAGAAAAGAAATGTAGAAAAGTCACAGCGCTACAAAAGAACACTTATGAGAGCCTTAATCCAAAGCACATTTAAAATTCAAGACACAAGGTAAAAGAATAGCCCCTATTTAGCAAAATTTGTAAAGAACTCCAGTATTGAACTGCGATAGGAATGAGTAGTTCCCAGAATCTCAGACACTCTGAAGCCCTTATTCACCCGCTGCTTCGAGTCCTCGGGCAGTTGGACCTCGAAACTCGGATTTTTGGTGCTCAGAGGAGTTGAATCTGCTGAAGTTGTATCACAGAAGGCAGAGGGAGAGTCGATGCGACTGATCTCTGCAGTTGGAGAGAGGCTGACGGTCTGGAAAAGAGACACAGACAAATTTAACAGAATCTTTAAAAACAAGCAAACAAAAAAACCAACAGTGAGAACTGAACTAAAACAGCAAAACTCTCAATGCTCCTGTGAGCACTGACAGTGGTGGAAAAGGCAGAAACAAGAAAGAGGTGGGGATGAATGACAGCTGTGTTGATGCATGGGTTTCAAACTCCCACCAGAACTTTGGCAAACTTTAATTGATGCTGAAGACCACTTTCTGTCATGGAACAAGACATAATGTAACAGAAGACTTAACTATGTGGCTCCGAGCCTTAATCCCAGAGAGAATGGCAAGTTTTTAAGCCTAGTAATATAATATAATAACATTGTTATTATTGAAAGGTGACCAACTTGGGGGGTTTTACCTTCATTATGACTTTGAATTATTGTCATACAAATGAATAAACTCACAAGCTGTGAGTGGGAGAGCGTCTGGCTGGTGGCGAGGGAATCCTCCTCAGACGACTCGTCCGAATCTTCTCGAGAGATCTTGGTGAGGCTGGGCATGCTGCTGGACATGTGACTCTCCTCCAGAGGCTGCAGGTCATTTCGGTCCAGACTGTCTATGGAGCGTCTACGCACACCCCAGTTGAAGTTGTCCATAGTCTCTCCCTGCAACAGTAAACAGCTGTGAAATACCAAGTACCAAGTAGTACAGCACGATCTTCTCTTCAGCACAAACACGCATACTTCACACCGATATTTACACAACCATGCAGTGCAGGTTCAGGGAGGGGGCAGTTTTCTTTTTCCTCCCTTCAAAGCTAAAAAGGGAAGGAGCACTGGTGCTCAGTGCAATGAGCCCTTCACACCATTCAGATCTCCTTGACATGGTTACACTTCAAATATTAACAGGCTTTAATTGCTTTGGTCCTTTTTTAAAATACAGAGTGCCTTTTCAAGCTGGCACGACTCCGGAGATGCTGGCCAACTCTCGCATTCCAACAAAGCTCCACATCAACAGGCCAAACAACAGAATCATCGAGTTGTGATTAGTTTAAAACCTCTTACTGATGGAAAACAAACGGTTTAACTTTGGCCTTTAGATTCTATTAAAAGGTTATCATACTATATTAAACACCAATTACAAAGTTGTTGGGACTCTTTCCTCAATCCTCAGACAATTAACTTGTTATAGTTTCATTAAAATTGACTATGCTGCACTTTTCTTGGCCATATTAGTCATTGTAGAGTTTCATGTTGTTTTAATGAGGCTAAATCAAAAGAAATATAAGTTCTATATTATATAGGAATAGGACTTTTTGTTACTTCCACTTACTAAATAATAAAGGGTAAAGATTTATAATTAGTGTTTGTAATTTACTGTTAGGATTTCAGTGTGAGCACAATTTCTTCCACTGAGTCTCTAGATGGGGCTAACGCTCCATGATGTGAACAACTGTAGCTTGCTTTAGAAAAATCCCATCATGTTGATCAGATTACAACCATTTACACAGGTATATAAATTATAATTATATGCATTAATTATATGCCAAACACATCCTAGCTCATAATCAATTAAAAATAATCAAACAGTATGTGCTTACACTGCACTACAAAACAGGTCTGGTTTTGTCCAGGTAACTTCAGGGTTAACCCTGGGATTCAGTATTAGGAAGGCGGCTCACTTCTTACCGGGGTACCTCACCATGGTAACCTGTGCTGCAGACATAACCTGCAGGTTATGTTTGAGATGAGAGATCAGCGGGAATAAATTCAGCACTCCTGGACGATCACTCCGACCTCTGTGTACGCATAGCAGGAGGGTATTTTTTTTTTTTTTAACAGTATCTAAAATCTTTGTCTTTTCCCAATGAGCACCAGGAACAAGTACAGATTCATTGATGCAACTTTATTCTCGGACTTTAAAAAAAAATTTATAGCAATTTTACAGTTCTTATATTTATTCTTAACTTCCTCTCAGACTGCTGAACGCCGTCGAGGCTGCAGCCGAAAGAACGAAAACTAAAACATCAAAACATTAATTTAATGGAACAATAAATAAAACCCATCAGACTGTCCTGCCGCTTAATGGTGGAGCTGTAATATTGATAAGTCTGTTAACTAACACAGTCAGCGTTTTTGCCAGCTTTCCTTCCTGCCTTCATATAGGTAAGACTTTATTAAATCTTTCCCAGCCTTACTGACCAAAGCACTTAAAGCACACTTAAAACACATTCATACAGTGCTTTTAATACTAAACTACTGCACTACGCTTTTCCTTTCACACTCACATCACCAATTTGTCTGCAGCAGCTGTGTTGTTTCAGCCTGTATCATGTGTTTAACTTCTCCATACTTTTCTGATATCAGTCTTTGTAAGATCAGTTGCTCTTCTGCCAGCAGACCTGCCCATGTTTGTGATTGGTCAGATGCTGCCAACGCCACTGCTTTCATGTGAACACACTCATAATTAGACTGGAAAACCCTGGTTTGACTTATCGAGTTGAAGCAGGTGAACCACCTTCATATAACCACTTAGTCTGATTGCCAGTGGAAGGTCATATAAATCCAGATAACAGAAAGATATCCAGGGTCTGCTCAACTTGCTTTGTAGTACACGACCCTGCTAAAATATGCTTTAAGATGTGCTGTATTTTACTAGCAACTACTAGACCATGATTATGAGCCTGGTCCTCTATGATGTCTGGGTGAAGTAACCTAAACATGCTGTGCTTCCAGGACTTTGGCTTCTCTCTGCTACAGGAACACTGGAGAATCAGTTTTGTAAATGAAACAACATGCACGCACGCCTTCTACTCTTTGAGTTGACTAAATTATCTGCACAAGCAAACTCTTATTTAGAGAACACAGCAAGTAAAAATGTAACACAACCAAACTTACCTGTAGCTCCTAGATAGCACAGATGGAAAAAAAAAAAAGCAGAGAAAGAAACCCTCGTTACACAGAGCAGGCAGACCTGACCCAATTGAGTGCTGCTTCTCACAGGAAAATACTCAAACCACTTTACGGTTTTCTTACTGTTTTTGTTTTACCATGTTGTTATACATCTAATCCAACAGGAAAAGTATAAACAATTTTCCTCACCAATAGCCTGAACCTCACCTCTCCATCCTCAAGCTCAACATCCAGGAAGTCAAAGTCTCTAAAGACTCTGAACTGCTGCTCTGAGGTGGTGTCGTCAGTGTTATCTGGTTCCCGAGTCCCATCATCAGAGGATACCTGGCTGGGCTGGTGCTCCATAAGATCCAGCTCCCCGCAACTTGAGAAGATCACCTATACAGAGAAAATTTCATTTTTTAAATGCATGATTAAAAACAACGATCTTTAAGTTCAGAGTGTTGAAATTCACGGCACTGCCAACATAAAGTGTTTCTTACCGAAGGATTTTTTGTGAGCCCCACTTCTTGTCCAAGCAGAGACAACACATTCACCAGTTTTTCCCGTGTTCTTTTCTGCAGAGGGAAAGAGAACAAATGCACAAATGTAATTTAATTTGATCAACATGTGACCTGTACATCTGATCTGAGTACCTCGCCACCTTCAAATTTAGTCTGAATGATCACATTTTCAAGCATTTACCCAGCATCAACATGCATTTTACATGCCCGTTATAAACGGGGTGATAGCATATCAAACACAGCCTGTGTATCAAATACAGCCTGTGATGGTGTCATAAGAGTTTTACACTTTGACCCCTCATTCTTCAAATTATGAATGTACTTCTCTGAAGGAACGGGAATATGTTTTCACCTGAGAAGACTGAGGCCTTTTCCAGCTGACGGGCACCAGGACGTTGTTTGAAGTGGAGCCAGAGGAGGTGGAGGAGGTGCTGTGGGTCACTGCTGTCGTCATGCTCTTCACATCCTGGCCCGGAGCGCGCCGCAGATCATCGAAACGACGACCAATCACTGGCGTCTAAAAGCATGGACACAAAGAAAGAAACGTGCAGACCAAAACAAAATGAGGAAGAAGAGAAAGTCTTTCTCTGCTTAGTCAGTCCATTACTCAGGCTCCTCTGTGGCTCCTGCTTCAGTCCAAGACGACTGTAAAGCAATCAGTACTTCAAGATAGGTTGATTATTTTTACAAGTGGCCGCAGTTTTTATTCCATTTGATATTCCGAATGCATGGAGCATTCAAGGAAAAGGAACATTAACTTCCTCTGTTTTACCCTCACTTTAAAAATATCTGAATATTATAACAACTATCAGCGGTGTGTTCAGTATGCCCGAAGTTTAAAGCCACCCTGTTGGTTATCCACTACAACTCCCTGACTCACATACAAAAGAGGGCAGCAAAGAGCTGACATCATTTCCTGCCATTCATGAACTACACAAACAGCTCCCTGTTCAGTTCCCACACAAACACCACTCTGCTTGTATCTTTTCCATCGCTTTCCAGCTCTGCACTGCTTGACTAATTGTGTTTACCTTTCACGCTTTCAAGCTAATCTCACAGGGTTTGGTTGAAAAGACATATCACCATTAAGGAAGGGGAAGAAATGTTTCCTTTCCAAAGCCCTTTAAAAGAGTCCACACAACCTCAACATGTACCACACCCTGGAAAATACAGGAAATTATACAAGGGCAAGCACACATTTCAAGCCTTAACCTTTCCTTTAAAATGAGACAACAACAAGCAGTTTCACACAGTGAAAAGAAAGTCAGAGGAATGGCCTCTAACCTGAGATATGTCAAAGTGGAAATCGAGCGTTTTCCCAGGCAAGGCCTTGGAAGAGCGGTCCCAGACACGGCTGATGTCCTCATAGGAGAGGTCACTTTGTGGAAACGAAGGCTGCGCCAAACTGGCCGATCGAGAAACCACCAGCTTCAGGATATTCAGCGCTTCCCTCCAGTGAACAGTCTACAGCCAACACAGAAACACACACAAATTCACCTGTATGTGCAGACAAAGAGCAACACGACCACATGAAGGCGGTTTTTACATAGTTTTATTTTTAGGTACAGCGGTACAAAAGGGAAATGGATTCCGTATGAGAATAAGCAGAGGCCTGGCCTGTGGCAGAAAGGCAGACTGTTTATAGATTGGGTGTGTCTACAGATTTACTGCGCTGACATAAGACAGCGTTTCCCTTTTTTTCCCCTCATGAGCACTAAGCAAAAAGAGCAGGGAGTACAAGACACTCACTCAGGCCCCACTGGCTAAAGATTTCCACTGATCATATGTATCACATGCAAACTGTATCTCAGTGAGTTTCTACAAAAGTATCAACTCTGCATAATGTTAACATTTCAACTCACCTGGACAAATTTCTCTATTGTTTTGAGCACCTCTATGTTGAAGGGTTTGGCTTGAATTACACACAAGTCCATGTGGCTCAGGAGGCTGTAGATAATTTGTAAAAGGGTCTGCTGCATACTGGGGAGACCTTTCTCCAACAGCTGATACAACAATGAAATACAAAAAAACAAAAAATGTACATTAGCACCTTTAGTACACCATACTGTGGCTTAGCGCACATGAGATCAGCGGCACACACACCTCTGCCATGTAAGTGACCAGACTCAGGGTGATATCGGCGAAAGCTTCGTGAAGATATCGACACACCACGTTGACCCAAGAGAAGCAGTCTCGCGTGTAGGAGTGTGTTTTATACAGAGTCATGACATGAGCGAGGTTGGAAAGCTTGGCATTGTTCTCCTCAAGGCATACCTACACACACACACACACGCACGCACGCACACACACACACACACACACAAAAACGTGTTGGTTTAAAATGTGTTAATTGGAAATGAGATGACGAAATGAGAACAGAAGCATAAAAAAAAAAAAAGCCAAACCTGTGCTATCCTTTCAGCAACATCCTGACAGAACTGCGTTGGGCCATCAAAGTTCTGCACAAGGTGAGGGAGCAGGCAGAGAACATTCAAAGGAAAACCTAACAGACAAAAAAGACACATTGCATCATTTTAGGAAAAGTCTCCAAGCATGTACCTTTGTTTAAATAAAAGCAAACCTACAAATACAAGGTTTACTCATCAAAATTCCTGTTTACTTTTAAAACTGCTTATTTATTGACTCCTACATTATACCTATGGCTTGTGACGTGTCCACTACAGGCACTCGTGACACAGGTGTCAGTTGGCATAAGAGCTGGAGCGTGAGGTCAGTTGTGGACACTGAGGTGAAGCCCTTTAAAAGTAGCTGCTGGAGCCCCGCGAAGCTGCTCCATTTCAGCTGACTATGCAGTTTCTCCAGCTTCTCTCTGTTCTCCTGTTTGTCCAGCGACATGTTGGCGAGCAGCTTGTTCAACAGTCGTAAAGACATCTGATACTCAAACTCGAAGTCTGAGTCCATCAGCGACACTGCCACCCAGAATATGGTGGCCAGCAGGTTGCTGGGGTGGTTGATGCTCGTTGGGTCGGTGACACTGTCTCTGGATGAGGATGAGCTGCGAACCTTGGCTAACAGAACCTGCTGTTCACAGGCTTGGATACGGTCCAGTGTGGCACTGCGGGGTGGATCAGACCACCTGTCTGCCTCTCCAAACTTCTTGGGAACAGAAGAGCTCCTCTGATGTCTGCTCCTTTCTTCTCTCCTAAGATTGAGCTGCCCCGTGCTCTTCCTGTTGGACAGCAGCTTGAAAGTGGTGAGGAATTCTGGAGACGACGCTCTGCAACAATAACATGCAACAATAATGTAAAGTTACGATATATTTGAACAGAAATACCTTCTTTAAACATAAATTTTTGTAGAGGAGACATAAACCTCGTCAAGATAGCCATGAGATCGCTGTTTTTGAGACATTCAGCCAAGTTATCCACCACAGACTCCAGTGTAAGTAATACTTCCATTACATAGCCCTGCAAGAAAAACAAACACAAATGCACTTCTAGAGGATTTTCTTGTATCCTTATGTCAATAACTTAATGATACAACAGCCACTCATTTGATGGTTAACGAAAATAGCTTTAAAGCCAACAACAACTATACTTTTGTACACTGACGATCAACATTTGACAGTATAAATGATGCAAAGAAAAAAAACCTAAAATATCCTCAAACAAACAAGAGTACAGGCTGACACCCTTCAAGTCCATGCACGGCGCACTGACCTGCACTTCTTCTCCGTGTTCGCCAATAACTTCCACCAGCCTCGACAGCAGGTCGGACACAGCGTGGGCAGAGATGGGCTGGCGAAGGGCTCGAAACACCTGGAACGACCGGCCAGCGTAGTGACGCGATGAGCTGCACAAGGCTGTCTGCAGCGCTATGTCACTGAGCTGCTGCTCCAGATGGAAGTCTGATGTGGACACAGATATGAATGTGCAAATAAAATCATTCAGTTACGCACAATGTTTAACAGTTAGAAAGAAGTAACTAATATTTACTGTTAACGACACACTGAAGGGTTACCTGACTTGGACTCTTTGAACACGGACACCACGTGGCGCAGAAAGTTCGTCAGCTGCCCGGTGCTTTTTGAAATCTGGTTCTTTGGTGAAATGTCTTCATGGCACCACAGAGGTCCATACACTCTATAAAACAACCATTTTTAGTCACTAACAATGCACTATATTATGAACTGTTCTGATTAAATGTCAAAAGTCAGGTCCTAGTTTAGCCTTTTCTGCCTATCAAGTGTTGTATCTGGCAGAGGTCATTTTAATTAATACAATCCTAAACATTTTTTTGTATTATTTTTGTAAGATGACAGTTTTATTCTATTGCATTATCCTGCAGCACCACTAGGTGGGAACCTACAACCAGAAAATGTGAGAAAACTTCAGCACATATCAAAGCCTATAATATCAAAGCCTGTAAGTCAATATAATAATATAAGTGTTGCTGAGTGATTCTAACATCAGTACCTTGTGGTTAAAAACTCAATGAGCTTGTTGGTCTTCTCATTCATTTTACTGGAGGCCACCAGCTCTTCCACCTCCTGTGAAATCTCAGGCAGGTTGTTGCTGCTGCCCCCCAAACTCAAACTGGACGACGTAGAGGAAGAACTCAAACCCGAGTCTGGCACGGGAGACGCCTGACACTCCCGCAGGAAGTCAAAACCTCCTGAACACAACAGAGGAACGGGCGCGTGATCACAAACAGGTTACAGTGCTTTATTTGTACGTTTGATTTCATATACCTAGATGGAATCAGCTACGGTAAGAAGAAGACATGTAGCGAGCAGCATGACCCGTGTTATAACATTTTCTGGAATGTGAATCCAATTAGCCTTCTGAACTGACTGCATTCATTTTAAGTGGTGAAGCTGTGAAAGTTGCTGCAAAGCTAACCACATTGTTGTTAATGAAAAACCGACCCTCTCTGCAAGAAATTACATATTACATATGAGTATAACACACATCTCAAAGAAAGTTTTATAAAGCATGTTTACTTTGGATTTCAATGCAAGTGTTTTTGTTATAGTACATTTTTTATTGCTAATAAAATTATTTTTTATAGTATATACCTTTTTTAAATACACAAAACAAGCAAGATGTTTTGAAACGAGAGGACATTCGCAAAAACATTTTATCAGCTGGGAGAGGAGGGGAGCTAAAGCCTGCTATTCAAGCCCTAGCAGATGGCCCCAGTTTGGGAAAGAGGATAAAAATAGCAGAATGGAATGCTTTAATCAAGACCTTTGATGTCCTGTGGGCTCAATATTGCTTTTGGCACAGCATCCAAATATTTTCTCCTAAGATAAGAACCTTATCTATTGTCCGAAAGGAATGCTAGCCATTCCTTCCTGATGTTCAAGCATATGTTAGCCAAAGAGATGAGCAGTGTGTCAAAGGGCCAGCTGCTCTGTCAACTTCACCCAGGTCCACTCTAACCATTTAGTGAAGAGCGAATGTATTTATAGCTGGCAAAACTATATAGGCAGATATGTTTACCTGAAAGCAAGTACTCCAGCTGGAGTTTTGAAGGTTTGCACGTGAGGGTCTTGGTGCCATTGATCTCACGTGTCTGCAGTAAGACTGCTGCGATGGTCTGGAAGTTGCTGTCACACGACAGCGTGATGAGCAGGTGGAGGAGAAGACGTTTACTGTGCTCAAACACCTCCGGACGAAAGTGATCCATTCCTTAATTAAACGACACAATTAGACATGTTAGTCTGTTTCATTTCAAGGTGATTTCAACTGTAGTTATCTGGCACCAAATAAATAAGTTCAAAACTTTACAATATTATACAGAGAAAATGAGGGATTTCCCCTGAGCAAGTACTTGGCAGCAGTGGAGAGGAAATCTGCCTCGATCGATTGTGTTGAGGGTGAAGTTGAGTGCTGATGACTAGCACTAGATTAAGATTTCTACTGCTGTTTATATTTAAGAATATGATGGTGCATTTAAAGAGTCATTGTTTTTATATATATATATATATATATATATATATATTTCCACTCAACTCTACAGTGCATCATTTGATATATACTCATCATATTATTGTTGTTAAGGGGGAGACTGATTGTAGAGTGAATTTACCCAAAAACAGGGCATGTAACAGCAAAGGCAGGTGCATGGTCCAATCCTCTGTCACACTGTGGTCCACCACCATCTCTGTCATGAAGATGACCGCTATGTTACACCTTTAAAAAGTAAATATTCATACTGTTAACCCTCTCGGTGAAGCACGTTTCTTAAGATGGATAAATCAAACTGTAGCATGGTAAAGATGGTTACAGATTAATTCTATTACAGTAAATTCATTTAGGAGTGCCACAGTGGATTACAGCAACTAACCTGTGGAGTGGTCCCTTGGGAGTGATGGTCTCTGGTAAAAAGTCCACCAGTGGAGCCCAACATCCTCCATTCAGAGGCATGGGCAGAGGATGGGGCTGGTTGGTCTCAATAACAGCCATGAGCCAGTCAGCATAGGGTGGCAAAGGTTCACCTAAATGGTTAAAGAGTGCAGTGTTCACAGCAGCAATTGCAACCTGAATTGCAACTTTCAGATTCTCCACATCTGACCGTGGGTGATGTGGATACATTTTGCAGATGGAAGATGCATTTAGATAATAAAATCATGATATAACTGCACAGAAAATAACTTGAAATATAACTGTCATGGTGATTTTCCAATATTATTTTAATACTTATTTTAATAATTACCTAAATTAAATTACTACCAAAATTAAATTACTTAAAATACTTAGTCACATTACCCTCCAGGACCATGTCAGCCTAAGAGGGTTTAATAAAGCTGTTTTTGGGTCACTGGCAGCAGTGCGGAGGCTCTGGGCTTGACTATTTGTATTTTAGTGCCAATTCTCACAGATTCCCTTAAAAAGCCCCAGGCCACTTTACACTGCTCATGAATTATCAACGGCACACAGCCGATTACCAATTCACCCTCCAACCCAGTCTGTATATTCCTCACTCCTCAAACCATCACAACCACATTTTTTCTCAGGGTGCTTGGTACAGACAAGTACTCACTCTTATCTTCATCGTAAGATCCTCCTGAACTGTTGCTGTAGCGCGATTCCAGACGGTTGTGTGCTCGTGTTATGTGAGTGAGCCTGAGGTCACAGAAAACGATGATGAAGGGTTTTGCTAATAGTGTAATTTATCAAATCACAAGATTTAAGAACTCATTGCCCACTGACCTCTCTTCACTCTCCTTTAAAGTCTTGATATCGTCTGTGTCAGTGAAGGTCTCCTGGCCTGCAACGACAGTATTGCTGCTTGATGTGGTGCCTAGAAATAAATCAGAGGTTAAATGCACAATTTGTATCTTTCCCAGTTGGGAATTTAATGGCAGTTTGTTTATCTCAAGTAAAAAACAAAAGTGCATCTAGCTTTTTCAAAAGATGTACCTGAAGCTGCCACGGAAGCTTTGCTTGTAGCAGTAAATCGATAGAAAGGAGGGCTATCGCAGTGTTGCACCACAGGATTGACAGGATCAGTTTGTTGCAACTCAAATATCAATTCCTCCATGGTTTGCATTGTGTTATTTCGGCACAGATAGATCACCACCTTCTTGATCTGAACAAATACACCAACAGCTTTCTGTGAGAAAGTTTAGGGCTAAAAAAAAATAGCTACACAACATTTACGAGCAGGGCTTGATATCTTACATATGGGAGAAGGGCAGTGTCACTGCTGACACCGCATAAGCTGATGAGAAACTGCAGTGTGGTTCTCAGATTGTTGCTCCATTTCTCATTGCTGACTAAAGCATTCCACACATTTTCCATTTCTGGTCCAGGTAGATCATCTCCATACTGGGCAGCGGGGATTAAAAAAAACACAACAGTGTTATTGGCATTCAGATTCAGATTATCTGTGCCCCTTTTATGAGGAACATTTCCCCAGCATGCCTTTACCTTGGCGGTCATGAACATGAGGTTATTGAGAACCATAGATGTGGCTTGTAAGGAGCCCCAACCAGTGCCTTTCAGCGGGTGTGATGAGCCTGTGCTGGTTAACTGGCTAGAAGAGTCGTAACTTGAGACACACGGTGAGAAAACTGGGAGCAGCAGGCCGCTATCAACCAGCTCTATGTTACCAAGCCAGGGCAGGAGGTAGGTAAGCATGATCTGCCTCCCATTGGTATGAGTGGTGGGGAACCTCTGGCTAACCTCTGGAACAAGCAGAAGGAAGGCAATGCTGACATCAGGATAACATCGGCGGTCACTGTGGTGTTTTTATGTTATAAGAAACTCAAAGACATACTGTACATTCAGTTTCACCATAATTGGCAGTTTGATCCTGATTCGCATATGCATTAAACTTAAACAGGGGGTGTCTGTAAGTCAAGTTAGGCACTCGGTGTTTCTGTGGTTTGCATAAGTCCATAAAAAAGGACGCTTCTTTGGGAGATGAGCGAGCAGTATTTAGAAGGAAACCGAGAAAAGATGGGAGGCCTGTGAAAAGCTGAAATAGTGTAAATGACATTACTGTCACAAATACAACACAAACAGCTACCTGAGAACAGAGGAAGTGTGAGCTCAGGGTACATTTTGGCCAGCTGGCTGGAGAGCTGCGGTAGGGAGACACTGTACAAAGGTGGCAGTGGCCCATGTGTGCCGTAGAGGATCCTGTTTGGCTTCTGCTCTGCAATCTTTTTAGAGTACGCAAACAACTTTGCTTCAAGAATCTGTTAAATGAAAGAGGGAGAATGTGTCACTTAGGCTGGGAACCACGTAAAACTGCACATGAGTGCAGCAAACTGAGGTTTCTCACCTGCATTAGCTGCATTGAAATCTCATAGATTTCTCTGTTGGTGTCTGACGCCTTGAAGAGCACCAGATTGAGCAGCGTTACTATGTCACTTGGGTAGGTTTTGCTTGTGAAGAAACAGAGGAAAAAAAACAGTATGAATTACCTATGCAGTATTATGAAAGTAAGTGTTTCATATTGCAAGATCTGAAATCTCCATGCTGGAGTTGTTCCTACAGTATAAGGATTGCTTCAGGACCATCAATGCAACTGAGTATCGACTGGAAAAACACTCAATACCAAATACTTGACCTAAATACTACCTTATAAACTGTAAAAATAGTATCGCTCTGCAATGACTTATGAAAAGTGGCTGTGTCATGCAGTACTATTTGCTTCCAGATGGGACAAGTGTATTAGTTTTTGCCAAAAAACCTTACCAATATATGATTAGGCCTATTTTCACCTACACTTTAGTCCTTTCCAAAACCCAAACAAACTGTTTTGTCCTCCTGACTTTATTTACTATTTAGACCGTAGTAAACTGCAAGTGAAAAATTAAAACTCAACACCGACTTTTGGGTTTATACTGGACACAACTGCAGTAAAAGGAGGACGTGCAGAGGGTTGGTGTGACAGAAGAAGGGAGAGGCTAAGATAGAGGCAGACGATCTGGTGACTGCTGACGTATGTTTGAGTCAGATTTCTGAGATAAAGCAGGAGGTAAATTTCAAAAGTAAGCCCTTTAAGATTATTAGCTGAGGTGACACTTTGAAGCTCAGGTTGATTTACTTGGCATTTCCTCATTTACACGAGAAAACTGAATGATGAGATTTCAATGCCAAACCCAATTAGGGAAATTGTTAGGTAGCTGCACCTCAAGAGCATATATAGAGAAACGAATGATGGCCGACTACAAAAATCACAAAAAAGACGCAAAATGCATCTGAGATTTTGCACCTGATGCCACAGACTGTAGCGATGGCTTTGAAGCAGCCTGAGGCAACCTGGTTGGAGCCTGTGTAGCAGCGATCCACAGCCCAGTTGAATAGGTTGACCTGGTCAGAATTGAGCTCCAGCAGCAGGATGACAACTTCACAGCCAAGCTGATGGACCTGAGCCAGGAGCAAATGGTTTATTGTAAACGATTTAAGGATTCAGTGCAGCATGATTCTAGTTGCTAATGCAACTCCTCAAGGCATGTAATGAATTTTCCTAAGGAAGAATGTGTAAAAAAATAAACATGCAGGTGATTTAGCTTGTAGCACAAATGGGAATAAAGTCAAAATCAGCTTATTCAGAAACAGAACTGCTTTTTTCCTACAAGATAACACTGAGCAGTTGGCAAGCACCAGAATTGGCCTTTAGAAAACAGGCTTCAGAAAAGCTATCCGATGGGCTTCCTGAGTCGGCTCTTTGTTTAAATGCACCGCAGTGGTAAAGTATTGGCTACAGACCCGCTGATCCTGGCAGGCTAGGATATTATCCAGCCACTTGTAGAGGTATCCATCTGGAGAGAGGCCAACGTTATCAAACACAGGCCCGCAGCACAGCACAGCAGACATGGCCTGTAAGAACATCAGCCAAGAATGCTCACATGTTAACGGTTTAAACAACCAAGACAACACTATTCACTCTGCCACGGTTCCACCAACAAAATTGTAACAACAAATTGTGACAAATTTTCTTACTTATTTTGAATATGTGACTTAGCAGCTGGGTCATTTACTTATGATTACCTTTAGAGCGCAATACTGATATCTTGTGATCTGATGATTTCGGTCACTGTAGCGGTCCAGAGGAGTGAACATGATGCTGAAGGGGCCAGCCCACTGGCTGAAGAGGATGAAGAGGTGATGCCGCAGGCTCTGCTGTGGAAACAGGAAACGCCTCTGATGCACTGGTGGCGGGGGTGGGGTGGGGGGCAAAAGAGCTTGTTATAGGTTTGTTTATTAAGAAAGTGTAGAGTCAGCAAAAATATCCAGGCATCTTAAAAGTGCATTTTTCCAAAGTGATAATAGGATCTTGATGTCCCCTGACAGACCATTAGCCATTCAGTGGGAACTTGTGAATGCTTGGCAACTCGTGAGTCATCACCTGCTCTTTCCTGCACTGTCTTTAAGTGATACTATTCTTGGATCTGCTCCCCTTAGGCTACATCCAAATCAAGATCAATGTCAAGACTCTGGCTTTCCATGCACTGTTCTAACTGCAGCCTAATGGAAGCCTATTATAAAATTCACAATTCACAAATGGACAGATGGATTACAATAGGCAGTAATAAAAAGGAATACAAAACTTTCACTTTCTTTGCTCTGTAATTTATCAGTTGGACCTAAAAAGCAACGGCTGGTCTGACAAGAAAGGACTCTAAATTTCAGCTAGTTGCAGTAGTACCTGGTACGCATTGGATGAGGTTGGCCACCATGGCGCCGAAGTGAGCTCGGATGTCCTTAAGGATCTCTGCATCTTTGTCATTCTCAGCTTCCAGAAGCATCCGGGTTAGATCCACATATTCCAGGAACAGGGCACCCAGGGCGAGGGTGTCACGTTCCAGTGCTCCGTTTGTACTGCAGCATAAGAGAGAAAACACAGAGATGCATAATACAAAGCAAGTATAATGTAATAATTATGTATTAACTCCTGTTCAAATACCTGTTAAAATCTAAGAAGAGCAGTTCCAGCAATTATTTACAAAAAGGTGTTTCATAATGTATCAAAACTCACTGCCATGAATCCAGAGAACCCTTCTCTGCAATTAAGTACTCAAAAAAATACAATCGACAGTAACTAAACATCAAAGTGAGAGTGCCAATGACGAGTGCAAAACTATACATATAGAAACAAAGATAAATAACAAAAACACTGTCATTAATACTGTCACACTCACCTATCACTGATGACACC
Source organism: Australoheros facetus (assembly GCA_030220045.1). NCBI lineage: Eukaryota > Metazoa > Chordata > Actinopteri > Cichliformes > Cichlidae > Australoheros > Australoheros facetus. The sequence continues at coordinate 31,291 of JASGAU010368945.1, forward strand.
AGCATCAGCCAGCAGCTCAAAGATTCTCAGCAGCTGCAGTCTCAGCAAGTCTCGCCGTTCACGCCGCTTCTTGTTCTGCAAAACGTTATTGGGACACATCCTTATTAGCATAAATCCTGTAAAAATACAACTATATCAACTCTTTACTAAACGCTACAATATAGTCCAATATAGTTACAAATTCTAACTGTACATATTTTGCTTATATCATGTACTGAACTGTAGATACCTCAGGTCTTCTCTCTAATGCCTCTTTCATAAGGGGATGCAACTCCTCCACAAGCTCCCTGTGTGCCGTGAAGATGTAAACACGTGATATAAATGTAAAACGCTTAATAAAACAAGATTCAAATTAAACTACAGAATGCCATTTTTCAAGAAAAATAATTTGAGCTATTAAATCTGACTTCTAGGAAATGCATGGCATCAAAGTATTACTCAATTAAGATCCCCTGCTCATCCGCAATTTAAATCCACACAAATGCACTGCCTTTAATTATGGAAAAAATAATGAATTGCAGCCCGAGTTTTTCACAGGCCCTGTCCCATTACAAAAAGACAAAACAGAACTGAAGATCTTAAGTGGCAATCTTTCATTAATGACAGACAAATCATCACAGGAAAAAAAAAACAGAAGTTTGTTTGGGTCTTTGTTAAGCAGTAAGCGTTCAGAGTCGAGCACCTGTTATACAGATCTTTGATTTACCTGAATATGAGCAAATTGGTGCGACCAAAGCCCAAAACTAATGACTCGGTCAGCTCGATGCTCTCTGTCCTCATCAGTGGAACCAACTGCTTCAGAAGCCAAGCCACAGATGGGCTCCCGATCACCTGAAACATCAAACACCGGCTGCTCAGTCAGACACATAAAATCCATCATCACACCTCAACACCACTAATTACTCAGCTCTGCATTGATATAAGTGTCTGTACACTTAAGGACATATTGGCTTCATGCTCTATTCATGTGAAATAGCTGTTATGTAATTTGATGCTTTGACTGTGAATGTCAACAAGCTCGGTATAACACCTGATCCTGGAGAGACAAAGCACAGAGGGAATTAATGAGGACAGAGGACGGGGAGGCAGGCACCTTGTTATCGAAGCTGACTCCGCTGTCAGCCGTAGGTGCTGTGATCTCAGGTGTCGATGCTCTCAGATGGCCGGGGCTCATGATACTGGGCTTGGCCACTCCAAAGCAAAGGATCAGGTAGTTTCTCCATAGGGTTATATAGTTATCCCCACTGCTAGAGGTACTGGTCTTCTTTGCATACACTGGATTACTGGCGAGGAAAAGGAAATATTATTAGATCCGTTTTAATCTGAGCTGGTTTTAGCGGGGGAATTTTGAGTTTAAGCTCAATGAAGAACTGGTATCTGGTGGCAGAACCAGAAACAGGAAGGCAAAATAAGGATGTGAAGAAAATAGAAAACAGAAGAAGTGTTTCATGTTCCCTCCTGACCACATTACAATCTGTAAGGACACTTACTTTGGGTCTACCAGGGGCATGAGCATCTGCATTCGTGTGAATGCGTAGGGCCAGGCGTAGCTGAGAGCTGTGGGGCAGTGCTTGGGCAGGTTGTCCTGTCGGAGGAGGCTGTATATGCACAGCACCCAGGGGTCCTTCACAGACTGAGCAAAGATCCACACATGTGAGGGGCTCATAATGTCATAATGACTGTTGACGAGAAGTGCACTCCACTCCACGAGCCACTGCAAGTCCACGTGGTGACCAGCTGGCAGGGTGACCTGCAAACGAGGAGGTGACACAACAGGGTCAGAGGTCAGACAGTCATGACTGAACTTGAAGTGTTACTTCCATCTGAGGGTTCATTCTAATGTGTAAGGCTAATTAATTACAATGCAAATAAGGCACTAACTAGGGCATTCAGAGAAATGCATAGTACACTTAAAAAGCAATTTTATGTTGCATATGTTACATGTCCTTCTCATTATTCTCAGAAAAATGCTTATAGTTTAAATAAGATGATAATTAACCAACCTGGCTCCTGTTTTACTGGTTACATGATGAACATTATTTCGTAAACAACATTGTACATGGGGTTAAAAATATATTTTTACGTCAAGTCGTGTAGAAGTTATTTGGTTTGTGGCCTTCATCTGGGTCATCATAAAACATATTACAGAGAGCATTTTAAAGAAAAAATACTAAACATTCACACATCTGACAATGAGGCACCAACAAGAATGGGCTGGATCTATGTTCACCTGTTTAACTGTCAATCATTGTCCCTGCCAACAGAGAGTGTTCAGTGGGAAACTTGGATGGTACCTCATTCAGCCATGAGCTGAAAAAACTCAGTACAGCTTGTAAGTAGGTGAGCTTGTGCCTGAAACCTCCACCATGTAAGTCAAGTCATGTGAAATGAACACATGATGAACGGAAAAAACAAAAAACAAAAAAAAACTGAAGGTACAAACAACTTACTGTGTCAGAGACTGCAATGTTGACAAAGCTATCCAATATACTGGGGCTGAGCTGATCCATGATCTCTATCATTGGTTTATCATCATCCTGTAGTTGACAAAAGCATAAATTCTTAACCTGTAATTATACATCTCTCCTATATCAGTGTTTCTTTTTCTCTGTTTTACCTCACACTGTCCGATAGTCCCAAACAGACTTCGGATCTCTTTTAGGATCGCAATGGCAAGTCTGCGGGTGCTCAGCTGACAGGAGCAGAGCAGGACAATCGCCAGTCCCTCCACAGCATGCAGCACAGTGGAGTGTGGACTTCGCTCTGTGGGCATCTTGACATTTGAGCTGATCTGCAGCAGCTGTTATAAAATAAAACAAAAGCTCCTTACCCAGTAGTATTATTAAAAAAACAAAACAAATGCCTATATTTCTATTTGTAAAATAAGTATTTATATTTGAAATGCACAATAAATACATGCATAGTATTAGAAAATAGAAGGGTCATGTAAATATTGAATCCCTTCTGTTAAAGATAAAAAATAGGTCCTATTTGACACAATGCTGCATACCTCAGTGTGCATTTTAGAGGTGTCAGACTTCTTTCCTGATGCAGCCAAGGTTAGTTTCCACTGAGTGAGGAGTTGCAGCAGTAATTTAAGGGATGTATCTAATAATCCCTGGTGGGTGTCTTGGACTTCACGCAACAGGAAGTTGGTGAAGCCAAACAGGACATCGTCACGCCATTCGGAGAAATCCAGCAGCAGGCTTTGTAAGGAATTCTGTGCTATGAGTCGAAGCTCATCGTCCATGTGGATTGTCAAGCTGACAAAAATAAAATGAAACAAACGAAAAACAAAGTACAAATCTGTCATCACGTACAGAGTTGATTACACAAAATAGTAATTTCCTTTATATTTTAACTTTAAGAAGCAGAACAGAAAACTACATTTAAACTTTAAGTTGTAGAAAAACAGATCTTATTTCTACAAGTGGTCTCCAACAGGCTGCAACCTCTGGGGATGAAAAATGGCAGCTTTGACAGGTGGATGCCAGTACAGGTAACACTACTGGCTTCACATCTGCTACATGGAACTCGACCTCTCGGCTGTATTTGTGTTGTTGGTGACTTTGGTCAGTGAAATTCTTCTGCTTTATTTATATGTTAATTAGCATTAATTATCAGTAATTAGCAGGCCTGTGTTTGCGTGTTCCACCCATACACATTATGGACTCAGCTTGCTAACATTGGCTTTAACTGAACAGCAAATCTGGTCATTTGTGACTCCAAAAAAAAAAACGAGATGGCAGCATCAAAATTACAATGCTTCAAGGTTCACAGGGCAATAGGTGATGGGGGATACGCAGTCTAAGGATTCCCCCAAGATGAGCAACTCACCGAGACAGCAGGTCTATGAGCTCTGGCTTAGACATCCCGTCAGGCAGGATGCGAGGAATGGCAGCAACGCACGTCCTGAACAAGTCAATCTTAGGTTTTCTTTCGCCTCTGAAAAGGTCAAATTTCAATTATAATAGATATATATGATATGCAGAATTATTGAGCTAATGATGAGCTGATGATGGCATGTTTAACACCTCTCTGTCAAATCATTCTGGACCTCACACAGGCCAAATCTGCTCTGATGGCAGAGCGCACACTTACGTGATCATGTCCTCGGGCTCTTTGTTCAACATCTGAGCATTCGTCATCATCATGCATCGGCCCACCTCCTTGTCCAGGTGTCTGAGGATGTTGTCGATAGCCTTCCGGACGTGAAAATAATACTGGGACATACCTGGGAACGTGACAGAAAAAAACAACAACTATTGACTTAATTTTAACTCATTTGAATAATTTCAATTTAATTCCTCTAATTAAATTTCACTGCCATGTGTATCAGCAGACATTTTCAGAATTCCTGACCATCATCTGTCTCCCTCACCGATGACTTTGGCCTCTTCATCTGTTAGTGTTTTGCTCAGATATGTCTTCTTTACTCGGAGTGTGTTCCCAGAGGGCAAAGTGCAACCAGTGTTAGGCATGGGAGGCTCCCCGTCCTTCTGTTGCAGTTTATCGGCTACAACCAGGAATGCTCTCAGACCAATATTCATTCTCTGAACATAAAGGAAGGATCACCTGTTAGTTATCAGCTTCCAGTATCCCATTACTACTCCTGCAGGCCCTTCAAAAATTAAACTGACATGCTACTATATGAATATATACCTCAGGATTAAGACTAAAGGCTTTTGCAGGTTTCCCAACACAGAGAAGGTCAAAGATAATCTCTTTCATGGCATAATCCAGTCTTTCCTGCAACAAAATGCACACACAAATACAAAATCACTTTTATTTTACCCAAATATTCCATTAAACACGACATCTGCTCACAGTTACGTTGCTAACAGTGCAGCACACAAGTGTGTTTACCTGGGCGATAAACTGGATGATTTTGACAAAGATATTGAGGGGCATGTCTCTTGGTACCACGCTGCGGGATCCTTTGGGGAAAAGTGTTGTTACAATGGTGTTAAGCCGACTGGGAACACAAAGAAAAGAGCATGTTATGACACCTCGTGCAAGTGTTTAAAGGTTTTTAAGCATTCTTTGATGTTTCAGACATATTGGTTTTAAGACACGTCGATTCTGGGCCGATCAACACTCAAAAAAAGTCTGTCTGGCCCCCGTCTGGAATTCCTCAGGTGGGCTCCACGTAATAATGTCTGCAAGCAGTTGATAACCCTGCAGGCCACAGTTACTTGTGTAGGTCTGAGCCTAAATCTGCATTCCTGAACATGCAGATAAAACCCAAAGCCTTCTGATTTCAGGAGGGTTTGGTACAAAGCTGCAACTTAAATTAACGTTTGTATTCTTCGCTTAAATCTACAAAAATGTTCAGAATTTCTTTTTGCAATAAAATATTAAATAGCATATTTTACTGTTACAGTTATTTACCAACACTTAGAATAACAGTAAAAACTTAAAGAAATGCAAACATAGGGCGCTAAATGATTTTTACCCCTGCGTCGCAGTGTTGCTCTCACACTTGATTCGGATCATGTAAACCCACAACAGTCGATACAGAGACTCGAGTGCAACGCGAGCCATTTTTGGGTCTCTGCTCTGTAATGAAATGAAGATTATCAGAGGAAGTCAGTGACATCCATTTCTATACAAAGTGACCAGTCATAATGTTTCCAGCAAAACTAATTACTGCCTGAAGTAACCAGTGTAGTATTACTGGGTCATGCTTTCATTATCAAATAAAAATATAGATTAAGCAATTCTTTTTGACTATTTAAGCTGTGACAAATATTTTTACTGATTGATATGCACAACCTTTATATATCTAAATACTCCTCTGCAGTATAATACACAAATACAGCTTTACAGCTGCTGGTTTCCAGGTTACATTACCTTCAGATTTGACAGGCAGTTGTTAAGGAATACGTGCCATCTGTTAAGGAAGAACTGTTTCTGGCTGACACACAGCAGGCACGTCACCAAAGGGTAAAATGCCTGAACAGGAGACACAAAGTGCTTAGACTTTTTTTCAGCATAAACAGCCTTGTTACACCAGATTCACCAACGACTTACAAATAAAACACTCCCGTAGTCTCTGTATTATATTTAAAAATGCCATTTAAGTGGACAATTTGTGGAATAATGCATTATCTCTGAGCTACTTTTGCGTAAGTGCATCTTAAACCAATTTTCTCGTCAAGACATAATGAGGTTTCCTCCTTTTTTTTTTTTAATGCTTTTTGCTGATGGTACATCATTCATAAAATATAGCTTTCAGCCATAATTGCAATCTCAGGAGAAAATACCTAGTCTAACGGCTGCTGTCTTTGCATATCCATGTGAACTACCGTGGTGAAATGTTTTATTGAAGACACTGAAGGGACTTTAAATATGCTTCTACGGACGGCAGTGCTTTTAATGTTTGTTTTTTTTTATGCTTTAAAACAGCAGCCAGTCTTCCCTCATAAATGATTTCTAGTGTGGATAGTCAGGTTGCAAAAAGAAAGAAAGAAAAAGGAAAACACGAGGATTGAGGATTCGCAGACATTCAGGGAATCTGAGGGTGTAACTGAAGGTGTACAAAAGAGACAGGCCCAACAATCAGTGTCACTTTGTTTCAAACTAACCAGCGAGTGCTTCTTCCTGGAGGACAGGTCCAGGGTTGTGTCATACAAGCTGTCCACAAAGTTCCTCAGGCAGGGTACGTTCACCTCGTTCTTCACAGCCTAAGACGAGATCACACATCACACAAAGATGAAATCCTCTCCGCCTGGGTGATTTGGGGATTTTTTTCTTTTTATTCACATTCATTTCATAGTGATGATGCAGTTTAACACAGTTCCAATACAGAGCCTGAAACTGATGCTCTGCCATGAGAATTTACAGCTACTGCTAATTTGCAACTATGGTCTCTATTTGGGCGTATCCATATAGTTTATTAACAAGATATACAATTTTCTCTACACGTTACAGACACACTACTACAATGAAATACACATAACATACTGGTCATTGCACACAAGTTGCAGATGAGGAAGAAACTTACTGCGGCCACAGGAACCAGAATCTCAACAAAGAGTCCGGCCAAAGCGTGCTTGATGTCCTTGTCTTTGACTTCCAGGAAATACTGGGCACACTCCTGTGAAAGAAGAAGAAGAGCATTGTGCAACTTGTATCTACTATATATACTGTATAGGAGTGTAAACTGCATGACAAGACATGGGTACAGAAAGAGAGCATGAACCAATTCAGTTTATACTATATTAAGCCAGAAATATTATTGAGTTACTAAATCTATTATACCTGCATGAACTGAAAAGAGGCTTCAAAATCCTCAACGGGATACATCTTAATTCGGAAGAACTTGACCCCCATGATGAGGCTAATGGTGCTCTGGACCACATATGGATTCTGCTCTTTCTGCCGCAGCTCCTTTAACTCAGTCATAAACTTCTTCTTCACAGCAGGAAACCTGAGAACAAAAATAGCTAAATGAGGCTCTATATAAAGACACGCCTGCTCAGCTCAGTCAGACAAATCCCAAGTCAGCACTTCCACAAAGAAGTAGAGCTGTGACTCAGAAAGAATACAGTGATCAGCGTGCACGCCTCCCAAAATACCAGTCCCTCATCTCACTCTCTATATGCAGACTGTGAGTCTGTGCCCCAAGATGAACTCCTCATCTAGCACCTGATCCTTTGCCCAAATTGAACCAGAGATGAGATTCTTCAGCTGGTCTAAATTTAGATGATAATTCATCACGGGAGCTCATATGAGCATTTCTCAACCTCGTCCCTGTTGGCTAGTGCCGCACTTGAAAGAAAGTGAAGACAGCTGGGAGGAGAAATGGTATATTATTTCTACAGTCAAACTCTTTTTGAGACTGCATCGACCTTTCTGAAGACGATCCCAATACGATTCCTTTTACTTTATAGCCAAATTCTTTACCTCTTTGTCCTCAAGAAAAGTAAAAATCTCTCTATGTCATTACAGGATGCTTCAGAAGGAGTTGCATGCTGCATGCCCACCGTCCATATCGCTATTTTAAGGGCTTGTTCCTTTCTGCAATGATCTAAAAAAATTCAAATAAACAGACACATCAATTTCCAGTCCTAGTTTGGTGTGAAGGGGATCTCCCCAGAAGTCTCTCATCCCTACAATACGTTCCAGTCTCTTGAGCCTGGGAATGTTTTGCACAAAGGCGTTAGGAATGGCAACACACCAATATGATGTGGCATGACAGCAAACCCCAACAAAGGTTAAACTGACACGTCCAGTAACACTGAATTATAATCTGTTTTTGCGCCTTACTTGGACTGGGCTAATACTCCTATGACTTCAGCATAGAGGTCTGCTACAGTGTGCATGTTGCCAGTGTTCGGACCATGATACCTGCAGGGAAACAAGATATTATGCATAAAAAAATAAATAAAAAATCAAACTTTAGAGGAAGTATGAAAAACTGTGTAAGGACAGATGAGAGCTTACCCCTCTTTGTATCTAAAGTGCTTAAAGGCTAAGTTAATGACTTCGTTCACCAAACTGTCGAGGGTCGGGTAGAGCGGCATCTGGTTAAGAATCAATAGAAAAACAAGAGCATCTCATAATACCTGCTTTATTAAGTTTGTTTTGTCAGCAGCAATAAATCAAAGAATCTAATAAAATTATAGGATAATCTAAGTCCAGAGTTCAGTCAAGTCACCTGTTTCAAAAGTTCTATAAGTACAAGAGAGAAGATGAAATCAATGGCCAAATCCCTCCTTTCAAGTAGATAATCCCTCTGCTGCTCATCACTGTTAGAGAGAAAATACAAAAACAGGTTTGCTGCAATCACACAGCACATTTGAGCCTCATCATTGTTTTGTTACATTTCCTACAAGTGACTCATGGTTGCGTGCAGAAAGCGGCTCAGTTCTTCTCACTTTTTGGACTTGGTGTTGGCTCTTGGCCGGTACTCGTACAACTCCTCCTCTAGTCCATTTTGTCTTTTGTACCAGTCAAACAGCGTGCGGAGGATGGAGGGGAGACTGTATTCGGCCAAAGAGCTCATGGTGCTTATCAACTGCGAGAGCAAGACATACACAGTGCAAATGCACATTTGGGTTAAGCAGTCCACATACCAAAGATAAAGATGGCAATCAGTGTTTCCTCTGTTTATTTGAACAGCAATTTAAACGTAAATTCCAACAGCAAACTAGGATTCATTTGCATTTCATCATGTTTCAAACATTTAAACAATAAATGGAGTAGGGTGAAATGAGGCAGCTTTTAAGTAAAGTAAATAAAAGCAACATTAAGAAAGAGAATTGAAGTTGAAGGGTGAGCTGGTTCTTATTGGGGCTATGCAGACACAGTGCCCATGGGGCTGACTTCCTCAGTCCTGGGGGAGGGAGAGCGAAAGGAAGGAATGGGCAAGGCACACAGGAAGGGAGGAGAGTCTGGTGGGACTGGGGAACACAGCAAGCCCTTCATTTAGCACAAGGCTGGAGAAGAATCCTGGCTCTGTGTGGCTGCTGAATGGCCTTGCGCAGTAGCACAAACACACCTCTGTGGCTGTGAAAGGGCCTTCTCTGCACAGCCACAGACCTGCACAACACACCTAGTGCTGAGGCAATGCCAGCTGTCAAGGTAAACACCCCCCCGCCCCAGACTGGATCTGAAAGACCTTTTGGGATGTGAGCTGGGCTTTTAACCATCAACTCTTTCAGGCTGCAGTGCATCATACTAGAGCAGTATCTAAGATGTGCTTATTTTCCAATTGGGAGAGGTGACATAGTTACCTCTGTGTTAGTTTTTTTACATATTCACTTGGTAGATTTTTGTGTAGAATAAAAATATAATCTGTTCTAGGGCTCCGTATTTCTGTGCACTTACTTGGTCAAACTGAGGATCTTCTCCCCGCTGTAGTGACTTTGTTAACGGCTTTTCCTGAAAATGTGGAAAAAAATACAACCTTTTCACAACCTTGTTTTCTCAATAATACACATAAAAAAGTTCTCTGAAGTGCGATCCAAAGTGTATAACTCTATCTGAAGACTGAGGAGTATTTCTGAACAGGGACTCATCACAGCCCAGCTAATGAGAGGGCCATCAATCAGTCTGCTGCCTGGCACGAGCATACAGGGTCACTTAGAATATTAGAGATGGGACATTTATGACAGCTCCCATTATTAAGGTCTTCTATCATCTGAGATAAAAGCCTTCAAGAGGGATTTCGTTTTCACCCATCTCCTGGCAAAAGGACAGTCCTGTTGATGGCTTCTTGACGTCTGTAGCCCTCAGTTCACAATCGCACATCCTTTTTATTACTGGGTTTAAAGAATGAACACAGATGGTTAAACTGTCTGACATTCACTTCTGGAGTTTTAAGAATTATGCAAAATTAATTAATTATTAAAGGAATTGTTATCTGGTTTCATGTGTGTACAAAACACACAAACATTTACTTAAAGGTTTTGGAAAAAATGCTAGCAATTAAAAAAACATTACCAGGGTTTAACTTTTTAAACGATAATTACACCATTTTAGAGGACGCTCCATCACACCACACAGGCCTGATTTAAGGGCAAATCGATATAAAACACACAACAGCATCTCTGGGCCTCCATCCTTTATCCTTATACAATTAAAACATTTACTTTCTTTGCCTTTTTGCTACCCTGCTTTTGCAGAAACTCTTTTTTTTCGGCTGTGTCATCAGCCAGGCAGCAAATCACAGCACTTCAATTGCTGATTANGTGATCTGTGTCACATTGACATTGCGTGGGCTGGTCATAATGCTCTCTTTCTCTCCCACAGCTGGAACACCAGCTAAGCTCCGAGGCCTGATGAACCTTTTAGTTTTTAGGCAAATGCTTGAATGCGAGAAGAGTCCACGCTTCTCACTCAGTGTGGCTTTTAAAGATTTTACATACATTTGGTGCAGCCTGATACTTTACAGATTTACATCTTTTAGTTTTTAATCTATAAATATATTTTGCAGCCTAGACATAATGTGCCTTTTCTTGCTTTACCCTAACAAATGGTGACTACAGATCAATGACCATGATGGATTTTGACAAATAAATTCACAGCAACAGGGGGAAAACTAGAGCAGGACTCTGGAGGGTAATACAATGAAACGAGGGGCTCCACACTTTCCCCGTGGTAATTAACCCTTTCCTACAAATCAAAGTCGGTGGCTAACAGCTTCCTATAAATCACAGCACCTAAAACTGGAGACAGGATGTCCACAGCAGCGTCGCTCATGCCTCAAATTATATCAGACTGGCTAACAATCGCATGAAAGTGTTACTATGTGTGGCAAAGAATTAAACAGTGATTACCAGTGGATGGTGGTGGCGGCACTTATAAGATACTGATGTGGTTCTGGGAGTAGGTGGTGCGCACATTAACACACCTGTCTGACTTTCTGTCTACAGAATTATTTGTGACAGCTGTTTCTGGCCCCACAGACCGACTCCAACCTCCACTGGACAAAAAGTCTGCTGAAGATTTTATTGCCAGCTTTTCCAGAAATATTTAGTTGCAACATAAAGACAAAATCAGAAAATAGCTAGAAATTCATCACGCATGGTCACAGTCATTTTGGTCGTGCAGCCATCTGCAATCACTTTTAAAAAAACCACTGAATCAACAACAGCTGGTTATAAACTAACACTGTGTCAGCTAATGTTAGGCTCAAATGTCCTAAAAATCCTACTTTCCTCTGATAAACAGTTTATGAAAATGTTTTATTCTTGTTTTCTTGTTTTAATCTGTTGGTTTGGGTCTCTTAGCTTCAAGAACAAAAAGCCTGGACTAAACTGTGAAACTGTGTAGCAAAGTGGCAGGTGTAAAGCTCGATGATCTCACCCTCTGTACACAGTTAGGGCCAGAAGGCAGAGAGGATTCGGGGTGATAGTACTCACCCCTTGCCTTCAGAGTATCAGCTTACTAGTCTCACTGGGCCGTAAAATAAACAGAACATCAACCAATCACCACAGGACCAAGAGCAGTAACCCACTCACCAGAGGTTCAGCCATGATTATCCGGATCTTGCGCTCCGACACGGTGGTGAAGTTGGCAAACAGGCTCTTGAGGACGTACTCGCCTGGCTTGCTCTCTGGGTCAATGGTGATGGGCATCATGGCAGGAGGACCTTTCTCTCCCTGAGGACAGCAGACTGGAGGGATGGGAGGTTTACTGTATCCGTTCCCCACGGGTGAGGCTGCGGATAAGACACAAAAAGCACAAGATGGGAAACAATTTCCTTAAGTAAAACACTGCCAAATCAAGCACGAGTGGGACAGCATCAGCCGCGAGAGGGAAAGAGTTCACCAAACAGGGTATTGCTGAGAAGTTTCCAAACATGGACAAAAAGTTCCCAACATGTTGAGCATTCCTCAGTAAGACTGTCCAAAGGGCACCGTCTTGCCCTGATTCTGCTGTTTCTTTCCTCCTGCTACAGTGAACAGCGCACATATGGAAATGAAAACACAATGGCCGGCAGCTGGTGTTTTGGGTTTTTGTACCAAAGTTGGCATTGTCCTTTGAGACAAACAAAGGACCATCCTTCAGCCTGTGTTATGATATGGGCCACCTTTAGTAACAGATAGCTTGCCTTCAACCACTTATACCCAGGAACCTACTCACAAGTTAATAATTTAACCTCTCTGTTGGACACTTCTGCCTCCAGACACAAATGTGCTAAATACAGTCAAAAAACACAAACATCTCATTAGAAGTGTGAAATTTTCATTTAGTCCAGAACTCTGCACCTTTTAACCGCACACCAGCCTCACAATCCGCCTGGATTTGGTGTAAAATGCTCAGAGGACAGACTAGAACTACTGCCTTACAACGAGAACCACATTTTCTTCAGCTTCTGAGAATGTAAGCATGCACACATCCATGCAATAAATATGTCTGGACAGAAATCTCAGAAATTAGCAACAGTAAAGGCCAGCCTGAACCATTTAGCAGCATAGGTAGTCAGATTTTTTCTTCTTCTTTTTTTGCTTTGTGGCATATTTATCCAAAGTTAGGCCATCATATTGAGAGATTTCCCTGAGATTGCTATATGCTGTATTCATTTTTCCAATGTATAATTCAATTCTCTTTATCCTTTTCTCCTAATAGATGCAGAATTACCATGTTTCATGCTTCGTATGAGCCTGTAGAAAATCTTAAAATGTCATAATTCGGTCCAGTAGGATCATGACAGGACAAAAAGTTCAAGAAAGACAGCAAGCAATATAATTCAAGGATTTAATTTTATTGCATGCCAAATGAGAGAGCCCAAACAGAAAGATTTTCCTGCATATAGAAGTTCATAAGAGCCTTAAAAATGTGTCTGAACTGCTAAAATCTATTACCTTTTTACAAATAACTTCAAATAAACAGCCACAAATGAAACGGGAATTGAGATTTTGCACATTTGCATATGTTGCACGCAAAACAAAGAGAGGAGACGAGTAAACGCGTAATGAGCATTTTTCGAGGCACCACAAATTATGCAACACTGACAAATTGCATAAGAGAAGTTGGAGAAGCTGGTGCCAGTAAACAGGTTTTCTTCTCCAGGTCTTTTCAGGACATGAAGCACTCGGGTATCTCTCAAAGAATGCCCAGCACGTGTAACAGCCTTTTATGGCTTTCAGAACATGCTTCCCTCACTTGTGGCAATTCACTCAGCACCTACCCAGACCCTTGATGAAGCTAATGACGCTGGCCTTACTCCAGCACACAGCTGTCCCGTCCATAGTGGGGAAGGAGGATATAGTATCCAGGTTTGTCCAGAATTAAGACAAATGCTTGCTAGTAAAATCCACCAACTTCCATGTCTTGTGTGTCAGCTGGTTCTGTCCTTCTGGTTATAGTTTCCATGGTGCACAGAGCCAGCAGCGGGTGTGTTTTAAAAAGTGGGAGTAGTGTTTGGTATGGAGACCACACAATCTCTAGATCTCGCTCTCTCTTTCTCTCTGTGAGCGGCTTCTGCTATGGCTTCCTCCAGCCTTGTGACCGCCCGGTGCCTTCCAACAGTGAAGGTCAGGCAGGAATTTTTAGATGAGGCACCGCACAGTGATGAGGTCTAACATGCTATGGTGGCATAGTCTGGTGACTATATTTATCCAAGAGTAAACACTATACTGACNCCCCCCGTATCTGTGATGCAAAACCATGAGGTACAGACAACCAGAGTGTAAACACCATTCAGACCATTGACTGCCAAATCACAACAACAGTTGCCCCAAGGCGCTTTATACTGTAAGGTAAAGACCTTACATTTATATCTAAATTCTCCCATACTGAAATATTAAACTGGAGGTGAGAGGTAAAGAAAGGAACCAGTGTGCATGTCAACCCTGTTTGTGTTGCTCTGGGCGCTGTACGAAGTCTGAGACATGACATGTGACTCTGCAAACAAGGAGCTCAGGCACAGTGTGCATTACATCATCACCATACTGGAAACACCCTGGGCATGGTGGTGCTCCCTGCAGGACAATGCAAACAGGCCAACAAGTGTCTCTCTGGCGCACAAACATACACACACACACAAATCATGCAGTTCACAGAGACATCCCCGCTAAGTAAACAATGTCTTTAGCAGCAGTTTGTGAACAGAGTTGCTGGATATTGAGTTGCCACCGACCTCTGAAACTGGACCAGAAATTCCAGTATCAATATAGCCCTCTGGAAAACGTTGTTCAACTTCTGTAGCACTGACATTGCATTTTTAAGCATTAGCAATGAGAAAAGGGAGCTCCCAAAGTATTAGCCTTATGTATACAGTGTCTTATCCTGCCCCAGGCTGGGGCAACATTCATAATAACTCAACTAAAAGGAAGATTGTTGCCTAGAATAGGCCATAAAGTGTTAAATCAAAGGACCTGCAGTAACTACTTGCTAGCCAGATGTGCCACACTGACTATATTTCTGTATTAAATTTAAATTAGGAAAGAGCATTTCATTTAATTTGTTAAAATATTCCATGGATGCCTGCAAAACTGTGACATTTCTACAATAATTATTTCGAATCTTTCTGGACTTGAAGAAAAAGTTAGAGAGACAAGTGGATAACAAAATTACAATAATATATTTTTATTAGTTCACTGCTTTAGTGCTACAAAAAAATGGAGAGAGTGAGAGAGTTATTACAGACCTCTGAAAAGCAGCTTAAAATGATGTTCACAAACTATTGACCATCGGCCCCGGTTTAGCACGCTGAGATCATGCAGGAAACTGCCGCCTGCTGTGAGAGAGCGTTTCAGGCCAATTATGTAAGTCCCGGTTAAAAAGCCCACATCTGTCTCTTTCAAGTGAACCTAATGGATTCCTCTGTGCATCATTTTGGTTGTTACTTTGTAACGCTTTCAGCTTTAGTAAAATTTTATGGCATTCTGGTACGCACAGCTAAAAAAAGGGAGGAAGAAGAAGAATGATTCGAGGATTTAAGACAAACTGTGAAATAAAAACTGAACAGTAACTAAAAAAAAATGACAGAAAAGAAAATGAACTGTAACTGAACAACATGTTTGACTGCTTATCAGAGGGGCGCCGCTGTGCCCGAATCCCAGCAACTCATCTCCTGCTCTGATTGGCTGATGGAGGACTGGCCTTCAGGCCCACTGAACGACAAACCTGATGCCGCTGCTGCACAACGACAGTCCTGTGCTGCCATTTCTTACTGTTTTATTAGAGCTGGACACACTGAATTATTAAAGCCTGGTATACAAAAGTGTGCTCACACACGCACACACACAGTAGCTGATACACATACAGATGGTTCCAGGCACAAATCCAAAACGTATTTTTCTGTATATTAAATAAATAAATAAATATTTCCTCAAATTCCATATTAGCAGCCCGTGTGTTTCACACCTGACAGGAAAAAAAAGTGTTCTCATATGAATCTTTATTAGCTACACTGTCTCTGTTGCCATCTTGTGACACATTATATAACAGCTTGTGAGAATGGAAGTAGAGAGATGAGATTAGGGCAGAGCGCAAATTTAATGAAAATGTTAAATGCTGATACGGTGCAATGACTGCCTGTGCCTTTATCACTTTATCACTTTAACAAAGTGACCCACTGCGAGGATTATGCAACATCATCGGGAGATGGCTCAGTGTTCAGTGTGTAGACAGGGACAGCTTGTTTTATGGTTTCTCTTTACATGCAGATGAAATCGCTAATGCACACTGCTTGTGATGTGCAGCAAGCTTGTCAAAATTTCTCACTTTAGTGTGAAATCTACATATACAACACATATGCAAAAACTGCTGAAGTGCCTGATTTGGGCTTTTTCAATAGTTTTGCATCCACCCTGTAGGCCACCTCTCACACCTTACATAAAACAGAATAACGCCATGATCTGAAGCCGGAAGGCATTTCATGCCACTCTGATGGGTCGACTGGTAGGCAGTGAAGCTGTGAGCTCTGGACAGAAGATGCAACCAAGCTGAACCTCCACTAATCCTATTACTGTGCCCTTGCACTTAATAAGAGCTATTCTGGCTCTGTTTAGAAGTCAAATATGGCCACAATTTAAAGATAATCAGATGCAGAATCACCAGCAACAAAACTGTGAAATGACCAATTTCTTTGCTGATATCTGGCTGTTGCTAAGAGACAACTAAAAATCTGTTTCAAGTGTGGTGCACTGTTACTGCAAGCACATTAAGTTTGCAACTTCTATCATACAGCACTATAAAATTATTCTCAGCAAGAAGCAGAAGCAGAGAATAAATTCGTGTTACCGTCAGTCATTCAGCTCTGTCATTTGAGCACTACAACAACAACAAACTGCTACTCACTTCCACTCCATGACTTCAGCAGAGACTTGATGCTGATTTCAAAGAAGCCCGAGTCTTGCTGGCTGGTCATGGCTGTAGCTTGCTGTCTCTTTCTCTACTGGTGGTTTCCCTCCAGCAGCAGCAGCAGCAGTTAGGCTGGGACCAGCAGGTACTGCCTGCTGTCACCTTTCTGTGACGCACACAATGCTGTGCTGACAAGACCCTGAGAAAACACACTAGCACTGCTATACCCCTCCTCTTGTGTCCTGTCCTTGGCTATCAGCCTTCTCTCCCTCCCTCCCTCTACACTCTCTCTCTAAAGCTGTGGCAGGCAGTGGGCGGCCGTGCAAGCTCCCTTTAAATAACTGCGTGGAGGCTGAGAGTGCAGGAAGCAATCCTCTTAGGAGAGAGCAGTTAATAATAACTACTGTTTGTCTGCGTGCAGGGCCTGATAATGATGAGAGCACTGGGCATGTGCGTCTTTCAGGATGACTGAGAGAATCTGTTCGGTCACGACCGCTGACAGAGGAAATGAGAAGTATGACACATTACATCTGGGTGAGTGAAAAGCAGAAGACTCTGAAGTGATCAGCCAGCTGATAGAATCAACTCGATGCAAAAATGTGGGAAGGGGAGCTTTAGTTTTTAGAACATTTACTTCTTCACAGCACCAAAATCAAATCATCAGTCGCATATTGTACATCCTCTTTTTTCCACATAATCCAAAAATGAATAAAGAGCTCTGTCACATGTTTACATAGTCCAATGTAACACCTTACAACTTCTTTAATGTCCCACCAACAGTCCACAAACCTTAAACAATTATATAAAACAGAGACAAGATGCAGATACTTGTTATTTTGGCTTAAAAGAAACTCTTATTAAATAATAAAATATTCAATAAATCTATTGTACATTCATTTTACAGTAATTAATAAATAAATCAGTAATAGTTTCAGCACTATTGCCACTATAGTTAATGCATGCAATGGACTCATCTTTGCTGACATTGCTATTACTAAAAATATAAAAATAAATTAAGATTCTTTTTGCTGTCAGAGCTGAAAAGTGAGGAGCAAAGAAAAAAAAAGAATCCCCCGCCCCCAAAAAAATAAAAGCAGAAAAGTAGAATTTTTGTTTTTTATAGACATCAATAATTTATTTTTTTAACAAAGTCAAACTACAATAAAATGCAAACGAGGTTTTATCTGCTTTTTTCACATTAGTTTGGCATGCTGCCTGTGGGTTAACCCTGTGGACTATAAACACATCCTCCAACCCCCCCGTCCTCCTCTGCCCCTCAGTGCTCTTAGGATAAGCCTATCAGAACTCTGTCCATCAAGCGACAGCCACTTGCACTTGGTTACATAATGCACTCTGTGATGGAGAAGCCACCAGTGGCTGTGGCAGTGTTTGGTCAACGTACAATTCAGAGGCTCAGGTGTCCTGAATATACACCCATGCAATAGTGTATGGTTGGTTAGTGCACTCTAGCACAATACACATTGTGTTACTGTGCAATCCCTCCCTCCTACAAAAGTGGGATTTAAGCTATCATTTATGAGGGGTGTATTGGTATGTTTCTTTAAATGCTTGTTTATTTAGTCACAAAAGTTTAACAGAGCGATAATCTACAATGAAACAATGAACAGATCCCGGTGGTCGACTTGCCGGGATTCTCCGAAGTGCAAAGATTTATTCAATTCCCTAATTTTCTGACGAGGCTGCTGAACACTGAGAAGTCACAGTAAAGGCAGACTAATGGAGAAATCTCAGAATTTACACTAAAGGAATTTAAAAAAGGAAACACAGGAAATACCAGCACACAGCTGCATCTATTTACTTTTAGGCCTAGATTGAACTTTTTTGGGTAAACTTGATATCTTTTAAGGTCCTTGATAGAGTTAAAAAAAAAAGAAAAAAAAAGGTTATACAAGATTTTCTTACTTGATACAAAAACGCTGCTCAAAAACAGTGACATTAAAAGGTTTACAGGTTCTGTTTCAGAGGCCTTTTAACTGCCTTAATTCTTCATGGCTTCGATTCAACAAGGTGCTGGAAAGATTGCTCAGAGATTTTGGTTCATATTAATAGCATCACACAGTTGATGCACATTTATCAGCTGCAAATCCATGATGTGAATCTCCTTCCACCACATCCCAAAGGTGCTCTATTGGACTGAGATCTGGACTGTGGAGACCATTTGAGTTCAGTGAACTCATTGTTATATTTATAAAATCTGTTTGATATAATTTGAGCTTTGTGAAACTGTACATTATTCTGCTGGAAGCAGCCATCAGAAAATGGGCACACTGTGGTCATAAAGGGATGGACATGATCAGCAACAATACTCGGGTGTCTAAACAGTGCTCAGTTGGCAGTAAGGGGCTCAAAGCGTGCTGAGAAAATACCATTACACTGCCACCAATAGCCTGAAACGGTGATAGGCTGGGAAATGTTTCTCCAGTTTTCTATTGTTTGATTTTGGTGAGCCGTACAAATTGTAGCCTCAGTTTCTTGTTTTTAGCACCCGGTCTGGTCTTCTGCTGCTGTAGCTTATCTGCTTCAAGGTTTGACGTGCAGAAGAGCAGAAGAGATGCTCTTCTGCAGTTTCTTTCCCTCAGTCTAAAGCAATCTGGTAATTCTCCTCCAGCCTCTGACATCAACAAGGCATTTTCACCTAGCGAGCTACTGCTCACAGGATAGTTTCTCTTTTTTAGACCATTCTCTGTAAACCCCAGAGATGACTGTCTGAAAATCACAGTAGATCAGCAATTTCTGAAGCACTCAGACCAGCCTGTCTGACACCAATCACTATGGTATGTTCAAAGTCACTTAATTCACCTTTCTTCTCTGTTCTAATGCTCAGTTTGAACTTCAGCTAGCTGTCTTGACTATGTCTATGTGAGTAAGTGCACTGAATTGCTGCCATGCGATTCCCTGATTAAATATGTGCCTAATGAAGTGGCTGATAAGTGTCCATAAGTATAAAATGAATATGCCAGAGGGGAAAAAAAACTTGCTGTTGTTGCATCACATCATCCAGGCACGGCCATCATGAAAAGACCTGATGTTACTCTGAAGAAACTAATGCCGTGTTTATGGAATAACAGTGTGAGTGTAGATAACTGGGGGTAACTGCTGCCAAACATGTAGACATAAAGCAGCGGCCGTTTGCTCGGATACTGGCTCGGATCAGTGACACTTCATAAGAAGGAAACCTGCCTGAGTAAAACTCTAATAAATGCCATATTATCAGTTTTTTGTTGGCATCTTCTCCACGAGTCATGTTCACTAACAAAACACCCAAACAGAAGATGAAATGCATTGGTTCTAAAAATGACTCCAAACTTCTTTCCTTGAATAAAGTGGGCAGAGTCTCAAACACATTAAACACTTATTATAGGTATTATCAAGCTCTGATGAAGGTCAGGAATGTGAAATATGTCTGTCTAGTTCGGCCATTTTTGTGGTTATCAACGTGAAACCCTTTATTCCCTCCTACGCTGTGGCCCCGGTGCCCTTTGTTTCTCCATCTTCTTTTTTCTTTCGAATATTCTTTAATGTCCTTGTTTATTTGAAGTCATGTCTATTTACCTGTTAAAAATTTAAGAAATAAGGTATAAAACTCTGAAAAATGCAGCTAATTCATCAATGAACTTTTCTGCATAATATCAAAAATGATGTGACGCACACTCTCTGAGTCCATTATCAACAATGGACTGTTGGATTTCTGTGTAACTGTGAGAAATACAACAAGGAGGTGATTAATTTCACACGAATGGCTGAAACACTGCTGTTGGTTGTGCAGCAGATACTAACAAAATCAAACTTTACAGACTACTACAGCTTTACAGAGTCAAAGCAGCACCTACTTTCAAGAATAGTGGGCCTCTTCTTATGGCGCATCTTTTTAAACTTCCCCCTGAAGTCCTTGGGTGGGAATGGATCCAGAGGTAAGCTGGCAATGTGCCCCAGAGCAACCTCATCCAGCCCCTCACAACAATCTGTCTCAATTTCGGCCATTTCTCTCACGGCGCTCTCCCCTAAAGACATGCTGGATGGCAGGAAGCCCAGCACTACTTCTTTCATTCTTCTAAAGGAGTCATTTGAAGCAATGCCAGGTTTTCCACGCTGTTTCAAGTGCAATTTTTTTATTTCCTCTCTTCCTTGTCTGTCGTTACAAACTTGGCTCTTTGTCCTTGCTGGACAGAAAATTTCTGCTGTGCACAGATGCTTCCAGTGCTGTCAGCTTCAGTCCACTAATGTGCTGGAACCACGGCACTTGTCAGGGCAGTTCAGCAACTTACAGTAACACTTATGAATAGGGCAGGTATTGGATTACTTAGACAGCCCCTCCTCTATTCAGCAAAAAAGGCAAGACAGGGGCAAAATCATAAGCAAAGAGGGCGGGAGAGAATAGAGAGGCTGCTCTGACAGCAGCAACATCCCTGCCTACTGTATGCTCATGAGGCAGTGCTGAATAAATATCCTGTATTTTTCTAAACAGACATGCCTTGCCCCTGGCAGTGAGAATTCAATAGAAACTCATTTCTTAAATGATCACGAATTCTTATGAGAATGCTGAAAAATGCGACAATATCTAAAGGTTGTATGGCAACATCTCTGTTGGTTCTGTATTTGACAATCAAATAGATCTCCCAGGTTGCATTAGTTCAGCACAAAATATGTGAATCTGTGTTGGGTCTCGTGCCGACTTTCTACTGTGTTATTCCTTCATGGATAGCATCACTGAGAAAAATAAGAAACCTCTGAAACAGCCACCAAGTAGTAAACATATAAATCCAGAGAAACATTCATATAGCTTGCAGCTTACGTTCTTGTCGCCCTTTTTCAAGGAGTGGAGTGAACACTAATTGGACACACCTATTACACGAACCAGTTTTTCCTAGTCTGACCTACATCAGTAAGACAAACGCCCTGTGTATGTGCGTGACATAAAGGCGTTTTCTGTTTTAGGAAGGAACAGCAGAAGAGCCAGCCTATGCTTTCTGTACCATTTATATGTTTTTTTTTTCAGTGAACAAAGAAGTGTGTCCACAATTAAAATGCCAAACATCACACCCAGACATAACTATCTCCAACAAGTCTTTCCCCAAAGTAATGAGTCCAGCAGTCGTGTCACCTGTCAAAGAAAACATTAGCCAAAAGGAAAAACGGTGAGATATTTTTCAGCGGCAAGTATATTCACCAGGATTATGCTTCTCCTGCAGAGTCTGATTTACATGCACCTATGAGCCTGATCCTCCTGACCTACTTACTGTAAAAACACCATCGTGTTGTCAGAGTAAATAACAAGAGGAGCAAAGCCATATCTTCACAACATCTGAAGACGCGCGTCCTGTTTTGCACTTTCAAGGAATGATTTCGACTCAAACTATCAAAGACAAGAAAAGAAAGTGACACCAATATCTATGTATATACTAATATCTAATAGTATCTATGCACAGAAACACAAAAAATCCATATTCTTTAAATGTCCCCTTTATTCTGATCTCTAATGAGCACGTGCAGCTTTAAGCATGCAAATATTTTAGGGTAAGGTTTGATTCATAGTTTTGTTATCAAGAGTATTTTTTAAGCACTCTTGATAATCAAAGTGTTTCCAGCAATACAAAAGGCTTCTGAGAGAGAAGCAACTGTATTATACTGTGGAGCTACTGTTAAGTTGGGAAAGGATGTGATAGTAATAAAGCGCCCTCTAGTGTCAAAAGCATACAGACAAGTAATAACAATTTCAGCTGACTTCTCTAGCCAGTGATAGTTGACTCTCAGCAGCACATGCTGCATTTTTTTTAACTACATGTGACAAAAAAAGGAATAAATAAAAATACCTGCTTACTGAGCCACTGTATGAACACAGTTCAAACTACAATCAACCACAAATATGACCACTTTGATAACACAGCAGGAGCAGGAAGCACATGCAGGTGTAACTGTCTTCACCTTAAACCGTTCATTTAGGTTACTGACCACAGACGCTCAATCTGGAGAACTGCCCTGCAATATTCAGACATGTTCAGCTCAGGGAGATATCAACAAGAGCAACCAGTGTCTGTAGAGTTTAAGTGTTTAAACATTTTAAAGCTATATTACTTTTCTTCACTGTGAGCGGGACATTAAGGCAATTATTTAGTAAAATGCTTACATTTTACTAAACCAGCACATTACTTGTGTCTACTTTATTATAGTAACTTAAGAGTTAGGCAGCATGGTGGAGTGCAGGTTAGCACTGTTGCCTCAAGGTTAAAGGTTATTTGGTGATTCTAAATTGCCCACAGGTGTGAATGGTTGTCTGTCTCTCTGTGTTAGCCCTGTACAGGGTGCACTCTGCCTCTTGCCCTGTGACAGCTGGGATAGGCTCCAGAAATTTGAGCTTTAATCAACTTTCACATAATTTTTATTTTCATACGAACCAAAACTGGGCTCATGTCCAGACTGAACAAGTAATCCAAAAAAAAGTTTGCCTCTCGCTCAAAATCAGTTGGGATAGACTCAACCCCCCCCCCCCAAGTGACTCCAAAGTGAGCGAGAAAAACAGAGATAAGAAAACAGATGATTGGATGGATTTACTGAGTTTGTTTCATGTATGCCAATGCTGAGGATGACTGCCCAAACTGGGGAAACAGGCTGGAGCCTGCACGGCCTGCTGAAACCAACACCCTCTGGTGAAACTACAACGCTGTTTCCATGGTGAGACACATTTAGATTGAACAGGCAGAGCAGAACACGATGAATAATTGATAGATATCAGGACCTAATGTTAGCACAAGCCTGCTGAAGGTTAATTCCAGATATGCTCGTGGACTCTTGAACAGGCCACATATGCTACAAGTACAAAAACACACACGGCGGACTGCGGGAACGGAGCTGGATGCAAATGGCTGCGATGTAAAATGTGACAAGTTATTAGTGTTTATGAACGCGCCACCAAGTGCATTTCACTTTGTTTACTGCCAGAGAAGAAGCAACATTAATCTGCTGTTCAGAGGTCTGTTTAAACATTTACAAACTTCCTGAATGTTAAATGGAGAGACTTTGCATAATGACAATTTAGAGCCACATGGGATCGAGGCTGTCAGATTTTTACAGCTGTTAAAGCCTTTTATAACTTGCCAGGCATTCCACCGTCTCTTGATTTTGGCTGCATGACTCATCTGCACATTTTACATAAACAGCTACAAAAAAAACCAAACAAACAAAAAAACTAAAAGCCAGCATCCACAGAGAGTAATTATTCAATGGGTCACCTATTCTTTACACCGCTTTGGATCGGGGATGGGTCAGCACACAAAAGGACTATTCAAGGGCTGCAAACAAGTCGACAAACAGCACCTGTTCCCTGCTCTGCGTGCCTATTATCAGCCTGACGAGGGAGGGTTTCATACTGAACACATGCAGCCACTGTGTCCTCTGAAAAAAGGAGACCGGATCCAGTTACAGTGAGGTGATTATGTTCTTATACATTGTGCATCAACAGTGCAGGTTTGCTTCTCTTATTGATAGCTTCTAATAGATGCTGGAGACAGTATCGGCACAGTGCACGATGCAGACTTACTTAAAAGTATGTGTTCATTATTGATTCAGTCTTTTTGTGCCATGTGGACTGCCTGGGGGTTTATCTGAGTAAATCATAAGCACTGTACATGTCAAAAGAGGAAAAATATGTTAAGTTGTGTTGTTAAAGCCTTCATTATATTCATTGCCTACAGGCAAACACAGACTTTCTCATGAGGGAGGGTTGGAAATCTTCACAAGTACTCAGTGCTCTTCTCTGCTGAAGATTCGGTTTAAATGAAAACTCTGCTTCTGGTAAATCTGTATGACTAGTGTATATTACAAAATTCCCATTTTTAAACTACTATTGATATCAAAATTGTGTTACTTAAAGGTTGCAGAAGTTGAGTTTCCCTCAGTAGCAATAATGCACTGACAGTAAGTTCAAGTCGATCACATTTATTGAGCCGCTCCTGCTCCGACAAGTTTGTTCTGTTTGTTTCGCAGAGAACCAAACTAAAACCAAACTAAAACAACAAATAAGTAAATCTGCAAGCAGCGTGAAGTTAGAAAATCCTCATTTACATGCAGTTTGAGTCTCTCCACGAAAATAAAAAGTGACATCTTGTCACGACAGATCAGTAGAGATATCCAAAAAGACAGAGTTCTTCAACATTTGTATGCAATGCAGGCGAGTTACGGTGTTGCTTGATTTTATTATTGTTTTGTCATTCTATTGTTATTTCATTTTAATGGGAAGGAGAGAATGGGCCACCTAAACCTAGAGTTTCTTCCTCAAGGTTTAATATGTAGTTTCAAAGCACTGATGAGCACTTCTGCTGGAAGCTTCACAAATCAAACATATCAAAAGTATTACAATGTGTCAGAAATAAGAAAAGTTCATCAAAGGTCACAAGTGTTAACTTTGTCCTTGGGTTAAACAGGCTGATATACTGTAACAGGACAGGTTTGAATACAAAAATGCAGAAAAAAACAAGGGTTCCTGTGGACACAGACAGTGTTGGCAACGCAGCCACATTGGCTTCCCCAGGGAAACACTTCTGCTTTTTTGAAAATCTGCTCAGCTTGAGCAACATGTAGTAAATGTGTACTTCTTCTTCCTAACTATACAGCTGCACTTGTTTTTTCCGCTTAAGCACTTTGACCCCGCAGGAGACGCATGGAAACGGGTATTTATACATATATCTGCAGCGACTGTATGTCACATAAAAACCACAAAAAAGTTTCATTTGGATTTTTTTTTTTTTTTCTGTGGGTGATTAGAGCGGCTGTTGTGCCAAAAAGTGGTCGTCTGCCAAAAAGTGATTTCCGGTAATTGCCAGAGAATTATTGCCTGTATTTAAACTGTTGTAAATTACTTGCTGATCTATAATCTGTGGAAAATATGTCAAACATATCAAGTCATTTTGAGCGAGAAACAACATTTCTGTTACAAAGTAGAAGCTGCAATCAGTTTTTGGCAGTGACTTTTATATATTCTTTATTTATCAGGTTAAAAACTGTAATTTATCTTAAAAATGTCTTATTAAAGAGAAATCTGGCCAAGAGGGCAGCAGAAAACCCAACAAATATAACATTACACTGTATAAAGATATTTTAAGTGACCAAAGAGGACTGGATTTATTATAATGTATAATAATGAGTCATAAACGTACTTGAAAAACAGGTCATTTCTTAATTTTATATATAAGCCCTTCATAAATCATACTATTCGCCAATATAAGTAAAGACATTATACGTAAAAGCACATAGAAACAACGGAAATCACTTTATGGCAGACGATCACTTTTTGGCACAACACCGGGCTAAAAGACACTCCTACACAGAGTTGTGTTTAAAGATTAACCTCTCTGTAACTTTCATTTTCTTCCCGCATTTGTCGCACAAATGGACTTTGGAGCTATTTGATGACATTAAATAAAATCAGATTTTCCTTTAAACAGATGCATAAAACAAATGTTTGGCGAAGCTCATGAAGTCTATTTCCAATAAACCGCCCTCGATTTTAATTAGTTTCGATTCGACAGGATTTTTTTTTTTTTTTTTACAGCTACTGCTGTTTATAGCAGCGGTTTATATCGAGGCCTCAACTCTCTGAAACATCACAGAGAGAAAAATACGGCTTTACTATCTTCTCATTTACAAACGGGAGCGCAGTAAATATGAACCCCTCAAACTTCAATCAACACATTAAAAGACGATAAATACCTTTGACTGAAACGGGAATCGGTTGTTTCGCTTACTCCATCTCCACTTGGGAAGTTGGCCCAAGTTTTAGCCCTGAAATCCCTCCAGGAGCTCCACTTGTTCCGATGCACTTGCTCTCACCTTCTCCCTCCATCAGCTCGCACAGAGACTCCGCCCCGCCCCCGGCAGCCAC
This sequence comes from Australoheros facetus, assembly GCA_030220045.1. NCBI lineage: Eukaryota > Metazoa > Chordata > Actinopteri > Cichliformes > Cichlidae > Australoheros > Australoheros facetus. The sequence continues at coordinate 57,947 of JASGAU010368945.1, forward strand.
CATGCTCATGTCCTCCTGAATAATGAAAAACACTCCTCAATCTGCATGATGAGGCTGACTCAGGGCTATCCGCTATGAAACACGCCTGCTGCCTTCTGGCCAGCTTTTAAATAGCCTGACACACAATATTACAGACTTTTACACTTCAAATAATACCTGTTTCACTGTGGAGATCAACTATAGGCTGTATCCCAAAGGGGCACAGAGTGTCAAGAGGGATTAAAAAACGGTTAAAACACTTAAATGAAGCATCAGGAAAAACGCAATAAAATGATATCAAATAGATCTACGATTAAAACTTTTTTTTTAAAGAAAATTTTGACAATGACACTGCACATATTATAACAGCAGGCCTAGTGTGCACATAAATGGGTGTGCACTTACATTTTGGCCAACAGACATGATGAGCTCCTGGTTCATAGACGTGTCTACCAATTCCGCTCCACACACCCGCTTAAACACGTTTGCTTTATAGGATCAACAAAAACAGGGATAAAGCGTGAGCTGTGCAAAGCAGGAGTTTGATGAGAATCCAGCAGATGGCGTCAAAGAACACAATAAGAGTGGAAAACGTTTGGAAAAAAAAAAAGAGAAAAAGTCAGGTGGAGAAGGGAATTCATTTCAGAGATAACCAAAGATATGAGCACATATCAGAGTTTGACAGGACTTGATGTTTTCTTTAGTTTAAAATCAAGCTACACACGCATTTTTTTAAAAGTACCATCTTACTAACAGATCTGAATGGAATTCAAATTCATTGTCTGTGCTGATTTTTGCAAAAGATGTGTAAACTCAAAGCTTTGAGGCCATAGCTGTTGATTTGAGCACATTGTCTGACAAGGATGGATAGGGTTCAATGGGTGGCCATCAACCTCTCAGACGTCACTGTTTTAGCACTCAGGGTGAGTGTGTTCCTGATTCGACATGATAGTATGCCCAAGAGCCCTGTGCATAGGAGAATAACACAATTGCTTTGTAAACTGTACACACAACACAGGGCTAGTTATGACAGCAGAGCTTCATACTGCAAGTGCAAGTGAGCTATAGAGGAGCAGGTGCTCCTGCAAGACAGGACAGGAGAAATCATTTAAAAAACAAATTCTTTAAAAAAAAAAAAAATCATTTTAGATAAACAGACTAGTCCACAATAGCAGAAATAGCAGTGCTGTTCTGATTAAACCAGCTTGAGTTTGAGTTGTATGGATGCAGCACAGATGCAGCGCAATCAAATTTATGATTATGCTTTGGAATATGTTTCCTGCATTTTTTTCTTTTTTTTGTTCCTGAAGGGAGCCAGGTTTTTGAGGCTGCAACATCTTGGCTGAGGTGATAATTCTGTTAAGCTACCAAACAATGAAATAACACATCAGTGCCACAGCACAAAAGAAAGACAAAATTCAAAGCAGTTGCATAACTCAGCAGCGCAGCTCCGACCTGATCCGAGTGCTCCTTTTCTGGTTTCTTCGAGGAATAGAGAAATGCGGGATAAAGGCGGATGTGGATGACTGTCGCATCGCAGTACTTTGATGCACATGCAGGTAGTTTGCAGCTCAGATGAAAGTGTGCCAACCAATTAGAAAGACACTCCATAAAGCAGTTGTGAAAGCCGTGACCCCACACAGACATGCATATAATCACATTAGCAGCATCTTTAAAGTAAGTCATGCTTCACTTTGTACTTGAGGGTTGTTGGTTCAAAATTCTCTTGGCATTTTTCAGGGGTATTCTGTGGTTGTTGATACGGCTGCAGAAACTCTACACTGGGAGATTTCTTTCTGTAATATGAAAGCTTTCTGTTTGGAACTTGCCCCACAGCTGAATGACCCTTGATTCATGCCTTGCCTCTTTTCATGGAGAATACAGGTCTGCTTTTGAAGCCTTTGAGTTACAGCACAACTGGTTTGTCCCCTACAGAGAGGTGCTGCAGAGGGAGAAGGCACCGAAGCACGAGGTCAGGAGTGTGGATCAAAACTTTAATGTTGTGCAGGGATGCTTTGACTGTGTAGTTTTGGGCTGTGCCCCACAATTCCACAAACAGTACTGATCGAGCCGCAGACGAGCTGTCTCAGCGTCAGCGAGCTCCGCTAAGTGTTTGAACAAAGACACAAAATGACATTTTGCTGCTGCACACCTGCCACGTCTGTATATTGTTAGATTAGCTAGATTCTCCATCAAGTTTGTCTCAGTTTTAAGAATTCAGTCTTATAATTTGAATTACCAGAGTGAGCAACAAAAGGTGTAATTAATGCTGTTTGGCTAATTAGAGCTGACTGAGGTATTTGTAATTCCTACCCATGAGAAGCTTTGGCATTATTAATGGTTTCTTTGAGAGAAGCTCGAAAACAGCAGGTGATCTTGTTACTGGAATGAAGGGAAATGCGTAATACAAGAGTGGATACGTATGAAAAGAACAATCAAGAAGCCTACTTGGAAAGGCTTGAGATTTATGTTTGGGCGTAATTTGACAAACAGTTGAGAGACGCAGCTAATAGCTTTCAGACAGATGGAAAACACAGGAGGACCTTTACAATTTGCATTCAGGTTCGGGAGAGCTTTAAAGATGCCGCCATATGTTTTTACACCATCATCTTCAGGGCTAAATACTAAAGCAAGCCTTTCAATCCATGTCTTTTGAACCTTATCCAAAGTCTCACTTGGCAAGCTGTCAGCTCCAAAAGGCGGCAACTGTCGGCAGCCAGAAGTGACGTATCATCAGTAAACTGAACCTTACACTCGTGTTTAGAAAGCGAGGCTCTGATTGTGAAATGCCAGAGAAGACCAAAGGGAAAGGAGGCTAAACGATCTAATCATTATAAAGGTGTTTGATCTAGACGGCTAAAGCGGGTGTATGTTTCCATTAGTACCTTGTTTCATTCAGTTTTAAAGCTACTCTGTCACCTTCGTTGCTGATTTCAAAGCCGCTATACTAACTGTCCACAGGGAACTGTCCTCTCTCCCTTCCTCTTCACCCTCTACACCACAGACTTCAGCTACTGCTCAGAGACCTGCCATCTTCAGAAGTTTTCTGATGACTCTGCAATAGTTGGATGTATCAGCAGGGGTGATGAGGACGGTGAAGGACTTTGTCACATGGTGCAAGCGGAACCATCTAGAGCTCAACGTGACAAAGACAAAGGAACTGGTGGTGGACTTGAGGAAAGACAAG
>JASGAU010368951.1:1312-14405 GCA_030220045.1 Australoheros facetus
GACTGGTCTGTAAGTGTTCATGTGGGTGATCTGTGGTAGAGTATCAGCCACATTATTGCCTAAGTTTCCCCGGAACACTGAGCTGATCGGTGTTACCTGGGAGTGCTTTTAGAATAGAATAGAATAGAATGCCTTTATTGTCATTATACAGGATGTACAATGAGATTGGAGGGCCACTCCTGTTCAGTGCCATGCAACAGCAAATCAAACTCTCTAAAATAAGAATAAAAATTTTATAACATGTAACATTTTATAATCTAATATAATCAAAAAATATACAGAAAATAAACAATGTATAAAATATACAAAAAATAGAATATATAAAAATATAAACAGAAAATAAAAATGTATTAAAAATACAGAAAATAAAAGAATGTATAAAAATGTTGTGGCTACAGGAGTGTTTTAGGACTCTCAGTTGGAGGATGAGTGTGCACTGCTATCATTCAGACATACTGCCTGCTGTGTCACTTCCTCACAGTAAGAGTCATTAGGCAGCGGCCAATCACAGCAGAGATTAATTCAATCCTCCCTCTAATCATCTTATCCTGTCCAACCTGTTGGATCCACATAGTTCACTTGTGTGCTGTGAGTGTTAATGTGGACAACTGTGCACTGTAGTAATAATAATAATAATAATAATAATAATAATAATAATAATAATAAATAATAATAATAAATATATTTGCATAATGTTTTTTTTTAAAAACACAGCTACAGAGCGCTTCACAGTTTGGATAAAACCACACATTAAATGGTAAATGGACTGTTTCTTACATAGTGCTTTTCTACTTTATGTTGAGCACTCAAAGCACTTTACACAACATGCCTGATTCACACATATTCACACAAGCACTTCTGTCTAAGCTTAAGTTCTTTCTATCTAACATTCATACTCCAATGGTTGCATCGAAGAGCAACTCGGGGTTCAGTATCTTGTCCAAGGATACTTTGGAATGCAGACTGGAGCATCCAGGGATTGAACCGCCAACCTTCTGATTAGTAGGTGACCTCCTCTACCTCCTGAGCTACAGCCATTAAAATCCCATACATCAGTATAGAAATATACACATAACCTAAAGCTGTCCAGAATTTGTGAACAAACTAAAGTAAAAGTGTGTGAATGTATTTGTGTGTCTGTAGGTGAGGATGGCGAAGGTGAAGCAGGTGGGCTTGCTGGCAGCAGGCTGTCAGCCGTGGAATAAAGACGTGTGTGCAGCCAGCGGAGACCGTTTCGCCTACTGTGCTACTTTGGCTATATACATCTACCAGGTGAGCTGTGTGTGTGTGTGTGTGTGTGTGTGTGTGTGTGTGTGTGTGTGTGTGTGTGAGAAAGTATTTATATGGGTGCTAAATGTATTAAACTCGGGATTTAAATGTGAAGTAGAGCAGGATGGTGTACAGTACACATGAGCTATAACACAAAGTTTTCTGGATAAATCTTACTGATGAATTCACATGCGATCAATCGGAACATTTAAAGCTGAAAATGTTCCATGAATCTCGCCCATGAAAAAATCAAAACCATACCTGATATCATTTTGGCCAATCATCCGCTGAAGGTCGTCTCCCTGTGCAGCGCTGCAGCGCGTCCATCACTGGAGCTCCTCCAGTGTGGCAAAATGAGAATCCTTCAATTTGATTTTTTTAATCTGCTGAGATGTTTTTGCGCTGATGTGGCCCAGAATTTCCTGCGTTTTCACTTTATGCACTTTTTTTTCAGCCAGTAAGTATCACAGTTTCTTTGCTCCTCACAGTCAGTGTGGCAGTGGAGTCCTCCAAGTTCTGGCATTTTTTTGCCTTGTGAGTGAGTCTGTGTGTGGCTAATGTTGTGACCTGATTTTCTTCACTAGAATCAGCCAGAAGTTCTGCAGAGACCTGACAGCTGCGCAGGAAACCCAGAAATCCTAAAGCTGGCTAACTGGCTGCCCTCTTTTCCTGTGTTTTGTTTACCCTTGTTGGGATTTGTATAGTTGTGAGTTTGTGAATCACCAGGAAAACCTGAAGCGGAGTTTGTTTTGCTTTATGAATGTGACCGGGATGAACTGGGAAAAGGAGGACTTTTGTTACTTTCCATAAGTTTTCTGTGGAAGAAATTTGTTTCTTTCCTTAATCTGGTTTTCATGTAAGATGCATGCAGGAGGACTTCAGTGCTAAAAGCAGTCAGGCAGTGCACAAGAAACAACCTTAAAGAACAGATACCCCAGATTTAAATCAGGTTCTCTCTGTGATTTTTGGGGGCAGAGTTGTGGAACTTCATGATTTAATGCATAACTGTATATTGGAGGGATTTTTGTTTCACATTCAGAGCTTTTTGTTCTCCTTGCTGCAGTTGGACCAGCAGTACAATGAATTTAAATTGAGGTCCATCATGTCAGAACACAAGAAGACGATAACAGCAATCAGCTGGTGTCCTGACAACCCCGACCTGTTTGCTTCAGCCTCTGCTGATAACCTCCTCATCGTGTGGAACGTAGCAGAAAAAAAGGCGGTGGCACGACTGGACAACACTAAAGGTAGCTGGATGATCCTAATTCAGGTTTGATCAGTACAGTGGAATCTGTAAAGCCTCAAAGCATCTTCCTGTTTCTCAGGCGTCCCTGTGTCAGTCAGCTGGTGCTGGAACTCGGCTGATGGAGTGGCGTTCGTCTCCCAGCGCGGTCCCCTTTATATCTGGGTCTATCGAGGTCCTGATCCTGGGGTCACAGTGCATAAAGAAGCCCACTCCTTCCTGTCTGACATCTGCCTCTTCAGATGGCACCCCACCAAGAAGGGAAAACTGGTGTTCGGACACACAGATGGAAGTCTGTCTGTGTTTCAGCCAGGTACCGATGAATACATGTTCTATGTTTCTGACATGCATCGACTGCTTGGAGGTCTGTACTGTTTGTGACAGTAAAGATGGTGATAGAACATTATTCTGGGGCAGAGTCACCAAAGTTTTCACTGTTGTTTGGTCAGATTTGACAGGTGATTGAACACATGCAGTTTTTATATCCCAGGGATCTTTGAAATTAGAGTTTATTTAGAATATGATTTAAGATAACTGCCCGAACACGTGTCTGAATGTGTTACACGATGGTCACAGAGTGGCAGGACTTGTTTGCAGAAGAACTTTGGTCTAACTCTGCTCTACTGCAGCTGCAGAAACATGTACCTGTAATCTGCTTTCCCTCACTTCCTGTCATATTCATACTGTGGTGGGTGCTCACACTAAACATTTATAAAGTTTCAAATGAAGAAATCAGGATAGGGTCAGGCTTCAGGCTGCGCCTAATGTGACTTCCTAATATGGTCATAATGGCACACAGCTCTTTTGAGGGGCAGCCAATCAGAAAAAAAAATTGGCTTAAAAGGGGGAGGAGCTAAAGCAGCTTGTTTCAGACAAAGGGTGAATTGAGGCACCTGCACCAAGGTCCAAATTAAGATAAAGAAGGATTATTTTGAACTCTAGAATAGATCTGCAGCCAGGGTACGATTCAGCATGAAAAACGTGCAGGAAAAAAACATTTCTTTCAGTGGAGATTGGTTTTTCCAGATCTGCAACAAAAAGAACAGAGAATCGAGCTGGAAATGTTTAGCGTGGACTCTACCCTCCCTGTGTCGTCTTTTTCAGGGAGCAAAAGCCAAAAGCACGTGCTGCGTCCGGAGTCTTTAGAGGGGACGGATGAAGAGGACCCTGTCAGTGCCCTGGAGTGGGACCCTTTGTCAACAGACTATTTACTAGGTCAGACATGAAGAGCAGAAGTCCATTTGAATGTTACAGAACGGCAAAGTAACTTTTCAGTGTGTAATGCAGTTACTGCAAGTGTAATGAAAACACATAATCAGGTCTCTGTAGCCCATTCGGTTAAACTCTGTGCGACTATAATAAACCCACAGAAGCCAAGCAATGAACACGCTCCCTGTCTTGCAGTGTCTAACCTCCATAACGGCATCCGGCTGGTGGACAGTGAGGCCTTGGCTTGTATCACGTCGTTCTGCTTCCCCTCAGCTGCCGCGTCCGTTCAGTGTCTGGCCTGGGTCCCGTCTGCGCCCGGCATGTTCATCACCGGAGGTAAAGCCTGTGTGCGTTCATGTGGGACGTGTGGGTTCCCTTCTGTTTTATCGCTGCAGAGTGGACTGTGTTTCGGGCAGCTGGTGAGTGGGACATGCTGCTGTCGTGCTGCCATCTTCTATGCGCAGATTCTCATTTGCATAATAATGAGAACATTTGACTACTTAAATCCACAATAATACATTCAGCTGGGTTCGCTGAATATATTTGCAGTATGAACTGAGGCAGCAGGGCAGTATGATCTGAGGTGTTTTAAGCGATTTGCTTCTGTCTGTCAGACTCGCAGGTCGGAGTGCTGAGAGTGTGGAACGTGTCTCGCTCGACCCCGCTGGACAGCTTTAAGCTGAAAAAGACGGGATTTCACGCTTTGCATGTTCTCAACTCCCCTCTGGCCAAGAAAGGTAGTGTCTTTATTAAATGAGGTGTAACGTCATGAATAATTACAGGGAAAGTAGGAGTGGAAACATTAAATATGCTCTGTGCAGTTGTTTTTCATTTATTTCTCACACTTATCTCCAAACAGATTGATAGCTATGTACTCTTTAGAGATCTTTTAGACCTTTAATGAGCAGAAAGTTACTCGGTGGGCAAATAAAGATGTGAAGATCTTTTTAAAGGCCTCAACTGGCCAATCAGAACCATACCTGTCAAGTTTTGTATTTAAAAATACGGGAAATTTTCCGCTGCTGAAAATAGAGGTCACTATATGATGTCATCGCCTAATTTGCATAATTGTTCATTTGAATGTACTGTAGTTGCAATCGAGGCTGCAGGAGAGAAAAAAAAACATCTTTACAGAGAAAAAGTGAAGAAAAAAACACCATAAATATGTTTAGAACTACAAATAAACTTTATGAAATAACTTAACTTTAATGCTTTGCCTAGACCAGTGCTTCTCAATTATTTTTTGTTACGCCCCCCTAGGAAGAAGTAAACCTTTTGCGCCCCCCCACTCTCACTCTAGTCACGGCGGAGCCTGATGTACGCTGAGTGTAGGCAAAAAAAACGTACACCATAGAGCTATTACTTACTGCGTACACTCTGACAATGAGAACTGCCACCTACTGTAGTGGATGTGCAATTACACTTAATTATAGGACGTGCCTCCCCTGGTAGCGCACTGCACCCCCCCAAGGGGGCGCGCCCCACTATTTGAGAAGCACTGGCCTAGACCCACATTACTGTACATATATCAATTTTGTCCCGTATTGTTTAATGTTAGAATATCAAATTTAACGTAAACACTGTGGGGTGAGACTGCTAGCTACATTCAACCCTCCTCCTTTATCTGAGCCGCTGTTGCCAACCTGTGTAAGAAAACTCGCTGTCAGCTGTCTCAAAGGTTGATAAAGGTCGAAGCGAAGGACCGGGGATGGGATCGGAGGGAGCGGGTGGGCAGGTGTTTAAGTGAAGCGGCACAGGAATGCTTTAAAAAAGAAAATTGAAAACTGAAAATACAGGAAAAATACGGGAAAATAAAAATACGGGATGACAGAGGGGTAAAATACGGGAATTTCCCGGCCAAAACGGGAGACTTGACAAGTGTGATCAGAACCAACACACAAATGTTTTCAGGCTGACCTGACAGTGTGTTTCTGTTTATGCCTCATTGGTCCCTTTGTCTTTCCTCATGTTGTACATCTTATTAAGTGTTTGTAGTTTGTAGTCCTGCTCGAAACCACACGTCTTACACAAAGTGTAGCTCTTCAGATGAGCTTGTTTCAGCAGCCCTCTTGTCCCTGAACTTCGAGGCTGTTCTCTCTGCAGCTCAGAGTTCCTGTTCTCCCAGTAAAAGTCAGTACACCAGTTCCACCAGCGAGGCAGTGCCTCCCCCGACCCTGTCACAGAACCACTCCTTCTCTCTGCCTCCCGGCCACGCTGTCTGCTGCTTCATGGATGGAGGGGTGGGCCTCTACGACATGGGAGCCAAGAAGTGGGACTTCCTGCGAGACTTGGTATTCTGCAACATCCTCACACATGAATGACAAATCAAAGGAGCTTCATCTCACTGTGTTCCTTTACTCGCTCTCTGCATGTCTCCAGGGTCACGTGGAAACCATCTTTGACTGTAAGTTTAAGCCCGATGATCCCAACCTGCTCGCCACGGCGAGCTTTGATGGAACCATCAAGATCTGGGACACAAACACTCTAACAGCTGTTTACACCTCCCCCGGGAATGAAGGCGTGGTCTACTCCCTGTCCTGGGCTCCAGGTAGATTAGACACACACACACACACACACACACACACACACACACACACACACACACACACACTGAAACTTGAAACCTGTGATCTGCTTCTAGCAGATATGTAGTTAATATATTTACGTATATATTGGTCAATAAATGATAAGAAACTGGAGTGCAGAACACGTCTTGAACACAGCTGTTAAAAAAATATTATTTAGAAGAACCTTAAAACTAGAAAGTGTTGTTGTAAAATCGACACAACTATAAAGTTACGTAACACGATGGCATTAAACTTTATTTAAAACTTCAGACCCTCCTACTGTCTGCACACAGAGGTCTGAGGGATCATCCAGGAATGGCGATGCTATTATAGATCTGATTGGTCAATAGGTGGTGATTTCATACCTGCTGATCTCTAATCTGGAACATCACCTGCTCCAGAGCTCCACAGCTTAAGTCACCATGGCGATGAACCCCCGTGAGAAGTGATCCCTGAAGTTACCCGGGTAAAATGAGATCCTGCTTCGTAGTGCCGGCCTCGGGTGAGCTGTAGGCTCATCTTCTCATCTTCTTGTGGTGCTGGTTCTTTCCAGCTTGATCAGACTGGGAAGGAACAGCTTGTAAAAGTCTGCAAAGGGAGGCTTCTGCTGGCAGAGAGTCCCATTTACATGGGTCATGGTGGGGTGATTGGTCTGTGTCGGTGTTTATCTGGGCCTTATGTGGTAAAATGGCTCCTTTTAGAATCCAAATGTAAAAAATAAACACTGTGAGACCACAAACTCCTCAGGAAAGGTTTCACTGAGCTCAGATCAGCTGAGCAGTGGGCTCTTCAATCCAATCAGACTTCTTTTATAAGCCAGAGGCGTCGCCTCCTGCTGGACATTAGAAAGAATGCAGGTCCCATTTCAGACCTGGAGGCCCAAACACGTGTAAAGAAACAATATATCTGAAAAATTATAAAAATTCAATTCAATTCAATTCAATTTTCAATTCAATTTTATTTGTATAGTGCCAAATCACAACAGTCGCCTCAAGGCGCTTTATATTGTGGGTAAAGACCCTACAATAATACAGAAAATAATAATTCAGCAGATGCATTATCAGTTTTGTGGTTTACTATGCCGTGGGTCTCTAAATGGCATTTGAAGCATCAGAAACCTGCTGGTGTAAAACGACCGTGATGATCTGAAACCAAAAAGAACAGAAAAAAAAACCGGACAGAGCAGGAGAGACAGGTGCGTTTTATTCCAGGATCAATGCTGCTGCATCATGGAAAAAACGCTTTCTCACAACAATTTATTTGAAGTAACACCACACCAACAACAAGATTTACACTGTTAGAATATCATCAAAATAAGTTAATGTAAAAATAGAAAATTAAAGCAGTCAGTGGAGCTTTATGGTGCTAAAATGAAGCTGTCCTGCATGCCGCCAGTTTATGTGTTGCACAGATCAGACTGAATTAGAAAACTGCGGTCAGATGCCTTCAAGTAACTGCTGGAAAAACCAATCTCAACTGAAAGAAATGGCTTTTTCCTGCACGTTTTTCATGCTGAGTCGTACGCTGGCTGAAATCGATACGTACTAACGACGCCAGAAGCACAGACACAGTCAGAACCACAGCAAGTCTCCAGAGCACATAAACAGTAATTATCGCCTCCACAGTAATGCGTCACAGCTTCACCTGCAAGTGAAATAAATCACCTTCAGCCATCATTTTGCAACACAAACATTCTCATTCACTGCCACCAGTTTACCTTCAAAATATCAAATAAATCTAAGCAGAAACCCTAAGAATACAATTTTGTGTTGAACATTTCTGCTGAACACACAGAGCAGCTCTGCAGGCTAACAGCACCAACACAAACACACAAACATTTCCCACCCAGCAGACGATCCTGCAGGTGTTTCATGTCAGGCTTTTTATTTGTTCTGCTGAAAACCCACAAACTCAGTAAACCATTAGCCACAACAGGCTACTTTAATAATAAATATTATGTTATCCTTTCAAGTAAAATAAGGTTTGCATTCATTACTAAGAAGTAAAAATCGGTGTAGTCTGAGTTTTCCTCTTTTTCCTTAAGTACATTTCACAGATGGACCCTCTCACCTTTAACGCCTCAGCTCCTCATTTACTTCTTCTGACTTCTTAATCTGGTCTCCTCAGTTTTCTGTGGTCACCTGCTCTGAATAAATGATTTGATTGGCTGAGCAGCATGGTCTGTGTTTCTGTGTACATACACTGACTACCGTACAGAAAAAGAAAAAAGGCCACGCAGACTAAAATAACCTTACCGCAGAGTAAATAGAAATGGTCCGTCTAAATCTGGTCAGAGGTGTGCGTCCCGATCGCAGTCTGCTAATCGGTGACTTAGGTCATATCGGTATCAAGTTGCTCAATTTTCAAATCAGTTGCATTTCTTTTTCAGATTTAAAATAAATGGATTTTTCTTTTCCCCCCCAAAATGTTTGACTGAGTCTCTGAACATGATGAAGAGTGCTTTGATACAATTTTATTAAAAACTCTCCCAGTTTTATTTTCCACATTTTAAACAGTGATTTGCTTCTGCTTTTTTTTAACCCTCTGAAACCCAGTTAGCTCTGGAGTGAGTTAATGCACCTCAGGCTTCCTTCAGATCCAGCTCGTCTAATTTAGATTGTAAGTGTAACAGCTCTTCCTCTTCCTCTGATTATTGAAGTGTTTTCAAACAAATATTGAGTCCGATGTTCCAGTGTCCAGTTTTACATTATTAAAATTATGTTTATCGCCTGGTACACAAAACATCACACCCAGATATTTAAACAAACAAATGAATAACTTTGATGGTAAAAAATGAACATGCAGACAATAAATGCAGTCAGCTGATCTTTATTGTGGCAGCAGATTATTTCCTCCTCAGCAGATGTCCTGCGTGGCATCAGTTCATCAGTTGCACAGATCATAGCGGCAGCACTGGGAGATGGTCAGGGGGGGCTGATTCAAAAAACTGCAGTCGAATGAGTCCATGCAACCCTTTGAGTACTTTACCACTGTGAAAGTCACAGGAGAGAACTGACTGTCAGACACCTCCTAAATCCTTCACTCGAGGTCCAGTAATGCATTTTTTCCAAATGTTTTAGGTGATACTTACTGGATCCGGCATTGATGATGAGAGAAAAACAGACATCATTAGAACCGCGGCACGTCTCCACAGGACCTGAACATTGCCTGTCGCCTCCACAGTTACACTTCAAGGCTTCACCTGTCAACAAAAAAAATCCATCATATACACCCCAAAGGTCCTTATTCACAGATACAGTCCACCTTTAAAATAATTTAAATAATAATTAGCCCAAAGGACAAAATCTGGTGTTAAACATCTGCATTTTCAGGTATCTGATAAACACACAGAGCAGCTCTGCAGGCTAACTCACTCTGACTGACAGCCAGCAGCACCAGAACAGCGAGAATCACAGTCTTCATGCTTTTCTTCGTGTGTCTGAGAGGAAAAAAGTGGAGAAATGTGAGCAGATGAAAGTCTGCATTAAAAAGACATCCTCAAACACACAAACATTTCCCACCCGGCAGACGATCCTGTTGGAGGACGATACCGCAGATGTTTCCTGTCAGGTTTTTTGTTTGTGCTGCTGAAAACCTACAAATTCAGTAAATCATTAACCACGAAATGTGATGGAAAGAATTTGTCGAGTACAACAAACCCGAACAGGCTTCACGATCCAACTGACGTCCCTACATCTGCTTCACCCACAATTTAAAAAAAAGAATTCTGATTGGCTGAGAAGTATTGGTATGTGTTTGTGTTGAACACATTAGTGTCATATGATCAAGAAGTCTTAATATGCTGTCAGCAATATTTCCAAAACGTTTTAAGAACGCAGCAGCTGTTCATGTGACCTGCCCTTGAATCAGCTCTCACACGGCTGCATGTGGCTTTTTTCACACGGTGACTTCAGGATGTTACACAATTCAAAGGATGATATCCAGCCTTCTCTTGGTGCAGTCATGTGCTACATAACAAGCTGGATAATGTGATTATCACCGTGCACTGATTAGTACATAATGTTTAATATCATAAATTTGCCACAACATTTCCACCTTTTTGTTGTGTCCTTACCGTTTCTGCGTCGTTGTAAACTGGTTGTGCTCAGCTGTTTACTACATAGATCCTTCCACACTCCTCAGGTCAGACTCAGGTCTGAGTGTTATTTGACCGGCTTTTATGTTCTTCTGCCATCCACAGTGCATGAAATATGTCTTTGGATTTTCACACTTCTGCAGATTGATTCAAGGAAGCCTTTTTCAGTTCAGTTCTATTCATATAGCACCAAATCACAACAGCCACCTCAAGGCACTTTATATTGTAAGGTAAGGACCCTACAATAATGCAGTGAAAACCCAATAGTCAGAACAACCCACTGTGAGCAAGCATTTGGTGACAGTGGGGAATAAGAACTCTTTTAACAGGAAGAAACCTCCAGCAGAACCAGGCTCAGGGAGGGGCAGCCATCTGCTGTGACTGGTTGGGCTGAGGGGAGAGAGACAGGACAAAAGACACAATGTCTTTGCATTTTTGTCCTGCATGTCGACTCGTGCTGCTGAGCGCTTCACCGATTAATTCTTAATTTGCATCCACACAGGAAGCAATGTGCTCATCGTGCTAGTGCACATTTCAGGCTCGGGTTGCCTTGTTAACACCTAATGTATCAAAAGCATTAAGAAGCTTGTGCTGAAGTTGAGAAAGTTGAACTCTGAACCCACCCACTTCCTGCCGTCAGCTGTTATTTCACTCTTTGTTGCTTAAAGCTGTCGGCATTCGCGCTCCCCCGTTGTTGACTGTCTTGTCTGCATCCTTTGTTCAACTGAAACTGAAAGTGCTGAAATTGCACTTTCTGACCTACTACTTGAGTCTGTGCTTTCTTGTCTTGTCTGCTTGTTGTGCTACTGCCCGCTTGTCGTCCAGCCAGCCTCTGGGATCATCCCTGTGAGCCCTGGGACTGCACTGCTGCCTGTGGGGAAGTATGACCCCATCCTGAGGTTGGTCTGGTTCCTGCAGGCCAGTGTCACCCAGGAAGTGCTGTTCTCCTTCTACATGCCTCTCACCTTTTGTGGATGTTGGTTAGGTGTGTAACATAACTGGTTAGTTACCTTCCCATCTGCTCATGTAGGGGTCATACAGTTGTTGTCTAAAGTTTACACACACTCATCATGGGCATGAATGTCATAGTGATTTTGGGCTTTTTAATGGGTTCTTTTTCTAGGGTGGAATAATTGTACAGCACCCATCTTTAATGACTCTAAAAACAAGAATTGAGTTTGAAATGATTTGGGATTTTCTCTGTCACAGGTAAATATACACCCCCACTAATATTTGGTTAAATGACCCTTAGCAAGTTGCACAATGAACCAAATCACAGACTCACAAAACTGAAACTGAAAGGATAACCATGAAGCAAAAGCAGCAAAAGACTCAGGAATATCACAGGAAACCAAAGAGCCACTCCAAACTTAAATAATACAACACAACCTAAGTGTGAAAATGACCACAACCATAATGAAATCATCATCAATCAATCATCAGAAACTGCAGTGAAATCAAAGAGAACTGAACACCGCGTTGGTTCTTTCTGTCACTAAAAGCAGCGACAGCGTGGATATTTTTGTTTCACTGTGGAAAAGTCCTCTCCACTGTGTGGAGTTTGCCTGTTCTCCCCGTGTCTGCGTGGGTTTCCTCCGGGTACTCCGGTTTCCTCCCACAGTACAAAGATATGCAGTTAGTTGGGTTAGGTTAATTGGTGACTCTAAATTGTTCATAGGTGTGAATGGTTGTCTGTCTCTCTGTGTTGGCCCTGCGGCAGGCTGGTGACCTATATAGGGTGTACCCTGCCTCTCGCCCTGTGGCAGCTGGGATAGGCTCCAGCCCCCCCCCATGACCACGATAAGTGGAAGAGAATGGATGGATGGACTGTGGAAAACACAGAAAACTCTAATAAGTAGAAGTTTGGAAACCTTTGACTGCATCGTGCGGGTTTTGTAGATAAAATTCATATCAGTCTGAGTATTCGTGTAAATTGTGTTATGTGCTGACTTGTTTGTCCCGTGTTGTCAGCTGCTAAAATGCCAACATTGGTGACATCTCTTTTCGTGTGTGTTTTATAGGAGACCTGAACTGTATCGCAGGAGCGACGTCTCGTAACGGAGCGTTCATCTGGGATGTCAGGAAAGGAAAAATCATCACTCGCTTCAATGAGGTTAATACTTCACCCCGTGCCTTTCATTAATGCCTGACACTCACCCATGGATCTCTGAAACTAATCACATAATGAGTTAGAATGATGGTGTCTACAGTGATGACCTCTTTGCCGTCCAACAGCACGGGAAGAACGGGATTTTCTGTATATCCTGGAGCCACAAAGATTCAAAGAGGATTGCCACCTGCAGCGGAGACGGATTCTGGTAAGTACTTTGTCTTCTCTCCTGATGAGAGCATCTTATTTGTCCTTCACAGCGATTCACGTGTCTTTTACATCGTTGTGCCGACAGCATCGTTCGGACCATCGACGGGAAAATCCTCCACAAGTACAAACACCCTGCTGCTGTATTTGGTTGTGACTGGAGCCAGAACAACAAGTAAGACCTTCATCTGCACATTTTGGCTTTACTCTTTCATCTAAATGAACCATTTATAGCAAAATGAAAAGATATGACTGCATAAAGCAGGACTATATTTTAAAAAAAGGGAGAAAAGCACTGCCCCAGATCTCCACGCGATATTGCAGAGACGTGTCAACCAAGACAGCCCTACAACATCCAGAGCCTTCAGGAACTCAGGGCGAATCTCGTCCAC